>JBBPOL010000550.1:0-12093 GCA_038091435.1 Leccinum variabile | reverse complement strand
TCTCCAGTCTCAATACCACCTCTCCGTTTGGGCACCGGAACGCACAAAGACCTTCCAAAAACGACCTCGCGAACTCTCCCCCGAAGACTACTCTTACACGTCAGCCCATTCCCCGCTGTCCCCACTAACCCCACTCCTCTACCCCGACGGCTTGATGGCATCGACATGCCTACGCAAACTCACGGTTTCTCCCCAGGGTGTTGATAATCTTCCTGCGCGTGTTCGAGGCACCGAACGCGACCTCGCATTCCACGCTCCATCCACCCGACCTCGATCGTGAATCCGCAGAGGAGGAAGGGAGGAGAGAGACAGAGCTGAGCGCGGAGATCGCCCAGCACAAAAAGATTACGAGCGAGCGAGATATCAAGCTTACCGTCGTCTTGCTAACCAGCAGACAATGTCGGTGCGCTCTTTCTTTTCGTGTCTGCTTTTCCATGTTCACCGTGTAATTTAGGTTGGACAATCCATCGTTGGACACGCGACTATCGTTTATCCGAAGGCAAAGTGGGCTATACACGAGGGCGGCGTTGTGCTCAGTCCCGTCACGTTGAATACTTCGGACTTCGGACAGGCTCTCGTTACAACCACGCAAGCTCGCTTTCGCCCATCCGTAGATTCGCGATCTGCGCCCCACAGCCCAGGAGGAAGCTTGTGCAAGCTCGTCGGTGCGCTTCTTTCTTTTCGTGTCTGCTTTTCCATGTTCACCGTGTAATTTAGATTGGACAATCCATCGTTGGACGCGACTATCGTTTATCCGAAGGCAAAGTGGGCTATATACGAGGGCAGCGTTGTGCTCAGTCCCGTCACGTTGAATACTTCGGACTTCGGACAGGCTCTTGTTACAACCACGCCGTAGATTCGCGATCTGCGCGGCACAGCCCAGGAGGAACCTTGTGCAAGCTCGTTGGATTGCGACAACGATTCTTTGTCGTGGTCCGGTTCGAACGTGGAAGAAGAGTCTTTGTCTCTGGCCGTAGCTTCTGGAGGCTGGGCCCGATGTGCGTGTCTATGCGAGTGCTGAATCGTGTGCGATAGCAAAAATTTAACGAGGAGAGCGCACGTCGCTTGCATGACTGTGCGTGCGTCGTCGGTCTTTCACGCGCGAGGAGTTGGATGGTGTTCCAGAGGACGTGGTCTCTGGGTACACAGAAAACACAGAAGGTGAAGAAGTGTTGTACGAAGTCACATTCAGGACCCCCGACATCTTCCCTCTTGTGAGTTCTGTCCAGTCACCGACGCATGCTCTTTATCGACAGTACATACATAGCTCAAATACGCCAACAATCCGAAAAACACGGAAAGCCGCTCAGCAGGCCTATGACGATAGATTGGCCAACAACGTCGGGTACCTCGACACTGCTCTCCGCCTACGCAGGCAGATTGCAGAGATTTTGCAATACGATTCCTGGACGGATTACATCACGGAGGTGAAGATGATCAAGAGTGCTGCCAATGCGAGAAAGGTCTGTTCCCAGTCATGGCTTTTGTTTATATGTACCCTTGACGCGTCTCTACTAGTTCTTGGACGAACTCAACAGCCATCTCGACCCACTTGGCATTCAAGAACGTGCTACCCTTCTCGAGCTCAAGAAAGAGGAGCGTCTCAAGCGAGGTTTGCCGATCGACGACAACTTTTACATGTGGGACTACAGGTGTGCCGATTGGATATGTTCCTCCATCCTCGTCTGATCTTAATTCGACTAGATATTATGATCGCCTCTATATCGAACGATTCCTGAACCTCGATGACGCGCTCGTCAAGGATTACTTCCCAGTGTCTGTGGTCGTCCCTGCGATCCTCCGAGTCGATATACCAGAACTTACTCGGAGTCCAATCCATCGAGGTCAAGGGTGATGCACGGGACGTCTGGCACCCCAGTGAGTTTTTTACACTATCCTCTGCGAGCCTGGTTTCTGACGTCCATGCAGAGGTCCATCTTGACTTGTTCCCTCGTGGTAGGCGTTGTGACGCAAACCTTCTTTGAACAAGCCCTCACGTTCGAACATCTGTAAATGGCAAATACTCGCACGCCGCCGTGTGGGGTGGTCTCTTGCCAGGCTACGAGCTCGCCAACGGGAAGCGACACTACCCACTGACGATCATGGTGGCGAACTTAGCGAAGCCGACGCCGGACAGACCAGCCCCGATGCGGCACGACGACGTCACGAAGTTCTTCCACGAGATGGGGCACGTATCCCGCGGACTGCTGAGTCGAACGAGGTATGCCCAATTCCACGGGACGGCGGTCGCGCGGGATTTCGTGGAGGCGCCGTCTCAGATGCTCGAGAATTGGTTAGTTGGGGCGTTAGGATTATCGAGTGCGGCTAACATTTTGTCATACGTGTCGGACGATCTGATCACCAATATTATCGACAGGTCAGTTGGTTCGAGGTTTCGTCTGAACCTCTCCCTGACCTAGGCTTACACTGGCAGTCGCTACGTCAACGTCGGGTTGTTCTACCTCCGTCAAATGTTCTTTGCGAATCTCGATCTCAAGGTGCACGACAGTAGCCTGCCAGAGGAGAACACGGACTACACTAAGCTCTGGAATGATCTGAGACAACAAATCTCGCTCGTTCAAGGGGCCGAGTACAAGCCTGGGCAGGGCACACATCGTTGATGGATATGATGCTGGGTACTATGGGTGAGTCCCTTTTTTCTCCTCCCTTCTGACGGTTTTCCCCCTCTTTCCCCCCTCCTCTGACCACGTCTTATGTAGGTACACGTACTCGCTCGTGTTCGTGCAGGACATGTACGAGACGGTGTTCAAGAAGGCGCCGCTGGATCCCGAACTTGGAAAGTCGTACCGCGACAAGATTTTGCTCGTGGGTGGGAGCCGGGATGATATGGATTCGCTCAAGGTATGTCGAACACCTAGCCAAACCGTATCCATCCGCGAGCTCAAAATAGCGCTACGGAAAGGGTTTTTGGGTTCCAGACGGGTCAGCGTTAAGGCAGATACCCCATCTATGGCTCGATCCAATCCCATGAAGTCATTGAGTGTTGTTCCAAGAAACCTTTGGGGCGATATCTTCTCAAGCCTGATGACAGGGAATCGGGGGAGCACTTCCCGAACTGCTATACCAACATGGCGGTCAACAAGACACGGCCGAAGAGCGCGCACAAAGTGACGAGGGTATGGCCGCGTCGCTACATGCAGCCCATTGCTACGGGTTCTATTGAAGGAAGCGGATAAGGACGATATGGATGAACAGAGGACAAGGCTGAAGGAGGAGTACAATGCGGCGGATCGGGCTCGACTGGCAGAATTGGAGCGAGGAGAGGAAGCGGGACGAGATCGGAGAGATCGTTGGAAGATGTTCTCGAGGGATGTGGAGATGAATGAACACGAACTCAAGTTGTTGGACGAACAATTTGGAGGAAGCAACGCAGCGAGGGTGAGGGAATAGCATCGCTTCCTTTGTATGTCTGGATGACCTGATGCGTGATATCTAGCTCGGCGCCGATGTGGAATCTCTCAAAAAAACCATCATCGAACTTTGAAATGCTGTTCAGGGCGCCAAATACAAGCAAAAGGCTGCAAAAGAGGATATCACGAAGCTTCAAAAAGATATGCGGGAGTTCAAGGACGACAAAGAGGGCAAGAGTAACGAGCTCAAGGTGAGAGGCTCGTGTATCGTGTATTTTTGTATCGCAGTGCTTACTATATTTCACACAGAATGAGATCTCGAAGCAAAAGGGTGCTCTCCGAGCAAGCTGTGGTGGTAAAGACGCGGCAAAAGGAATACCAAACAGCGATGTTAGAACTGGGTAAGTGAAACTTGGAACCTCTTTTCACTGGATCTGACACTTTTCCACTTCTCCAGACCAGATGGAAAATGACACTCGGGATCTCCCCCCCAGACACTGACCAAATGATCTTCGGCCCCCTCGACCTCGACGATCCATCCCTCCTCTCCCCCACCTGGGATCTCTCCCGCGACCTCGCATACAACCAGCCCATCTCACCCGTCCTGTCCGAGAACCCCGCCTCCCCTCGTCGCGCCGCAGACTTTGACATCCCAGATGTCTCCCCCTGCAGTACCTTCTATGACTCCAACTCACTCGGCGGTTTCGACGATATACAGCCTATGCTCGATCTCGATGACTCCAGTCTTTCCCAGTGGCTAAGTGACTCCCACGTATCAGCCTTGGATCCCTCTTCTTCTTCGCCTATCCCGATACGTGGCACCCAATCAGACCCACAATCGCCTCCCGCCTTCCTTCCGTATGGTAGCCACGCATTCCCTCAGAACGCCTCCTTCTCCCCATCCGATTTCGCAGCACTCCATCCCCTCCCTCGATCGCTATCACCAACGGGAGATTTCTGATGGTTACCTCAGGTCTCCCGGTCTCCGTGTAGCCTCAATCTCCCCTGCCGAGACTTCGATGAGACCCCCCGTGTGGGCATCGCAACTCTGGGATTCCTCTCATTACCCCCCCTCTACCGCGGCACCCAATCTGCTCCTATCAGAGAACCCGTACTCAGCCAAGGGTCAACAATTCCACCCAAGAAGAGAGCACAATCCCCTGGGACTGATGTTTCAGTCATCGAGCGCGCCATCAGCTAACGCTGCTACGTTAACGCGGGCATGCAACCGTCGTGCAGAGTCGGTTTCTGTCAGCGATGATCGTGACGCCACCGTGGGACGAAGAAGGAAACTGCCATCCGATGAACCCCCCAAGGACTTGAGACCATCTGATTCGAGTATGTGTATATCTGATCATATCCGTCCCTTCTGTCATGCTGACTATTTTATCTCCGATATAGCTCCCCTCAAATCAGTCTTGAAACCGCCGAAATTAGCGCCATCCGCTTGGCAACTTCACTGATTGGATTCAACGCCACCAGGCAACCAGTACGAGAAAACTAAACGTTGCGCAGGCTGCCAAGGAAACCGGACAGGCGTATGCGAACCTGACCACGGATGAAAAGGAGGTATGGATTGCGTTGCTTCTGGAGAATTGCTACCGATCTGACTTCCACGATTAGCCATACAAGCAACGTTCTCTTCTTCTCAAACAGGCACGCGAATGCGAGAACGCCGCCTACATGCGAACCACCCGAGGATATCAAGCGAGAGAACGCGTACCGGACCGCACAACGGAAGGCCGGTCGGTCTCGAAAGAGCAATCTTAAAGATCCCAATGTTCCGAAGAAGCCATTGAGCGCGTACTTTATGTTCCTGCAGCGCATCCGCTCGGATCCCATGCTAGTGATGGGGATCTTTGGCGATGAGCAAGAGACCACCAAGCAAAGCGTCTTGGCTGCTGCAAAGTGGCGATCGATGACTGACGACGAACGCAAGGTTAGTTGATCTTGACCGTCGCGATAACGGACACTGATCGCTGTATTATAGCCCTTCCTAGCTCAAGCGGAGCAAGAGAAACTCGAATACGAGGCTGCTCGAAGACTATACGAGGAAGGAACGACCGGCCTTAGTGCTGGGACCAGCATCAACTTCAGTATTCTCCCCGGATCTCCATCTGAGAACCCATTCCGTGCCCTCCGTGCCATCAAATCGGAATCATTTAGCTCAGAAAGCGAAAGCGATGGCATGGGCGCTGACGATGGCACGAACAGATATACCCAATCATGATTTCAAGGTCTGCTCTTGATCAGTAATATTAAGGGCATTATGTTTCATTCTTTATCATCTTTTCGCTGCAGATGCAGCGATTCGAGATGCCAACGCTCAGATTGACAAGATGCAGAACGACTAGGCAAGATCCAACAAAAGTCGGCCGAGATCTCGGTGCGTCATATACACTTTGTCAGTGCGTTTTTCATCTAGATAACGTTCATAAGCATACCAAAGCGGAGGCGAAGTTGCAAGAAGAGCGAGACGGCACGTCCATCGTCGAACGGACGGTCGATAGATCAGGGTCCTCGTTGTACGCTAACGTGCAGCAGGGCTAAGGGAGCGAGTGGTTAAGCAGAAAAGGGAGGGGACTCGGGGAGCACCTGTCTATCCAAAAATGGAAATGTGGCGGGGTGTTCTGGAGGTGCCGGCGGCATGCGAGGCGGGATTATGTAAGCGTCGGGCGGGTCGTCAAAGTTGAAAGTGACCACTTAGTGGACCACCCATGTCGACAAAAGAGAACAACTCCTCACGACAGCCAGCGAGAGCCTAGCTCAAGTACAGACGCGCCCTCTTTACGTACGTATCGTTCGAATTTATCACACATGCTGACTAGATATTCAGGCGAGTATACTTAACGTTGCGTCAGATCACTCGCGTCGTCAATGAGACCGACCCCCAGTTGCTACTTCTCAGTCGACTCTACACTACATCCCGACCATGCTGACTAAATGTTCAGGAGACACTCAACGCTATAGCCGACCATTGGCGTCGTCGACGCGTCGTGAAAGAGACCAACCCCACTTGCCAAATCTTAGTCGAATCCACACTACATCCCGGCCACCTATGTCGACAAAAGAGAAGGACGCCGCGCGACATCCTAACTCAAGAACGGACGTGCCGTCCTTACGTACGTATTGTTTCAAGCTTATCACACCTACATCCCGCCATCAAACAACAGCTCTACAGCTTCATCGCCGCACGCTATTATTCCGCCCTCCAGTCTTGGTCCTCCTTCGCCGACTTCCTCGGAATCAGCCTCTCCTCCTCTTGCTCATACTACCATTGCTGAATTCTCATAGGCATTCCCACCCATAGACAAACTCGACGAATTCGAGTCCAGATTCCCTGCTGTCCCAGTTTCAGATCCCACGGAGACCACCAGCATCCCCCACAGCTCGTCCGTCTCCAATTCCAACGGGGTTGCAATGCTAACATCGCCTCAATTCAAACTGTTCCCATCCCTATCTATCGACCTGGACCGCGACCTGCAAGCACACCCATAACGCCCACGGTGAACGCCTTCGTTAGTCGTCCAGCTTCTCTGGCAATCACTTCAAAACGGTCAATCAACGGTCTCCCATCTTCCCCACTCTCTTCGAAGCCGTCACCAGTACCGGAAAAACCCGTGGTTCCCGCATCAAATACAATCCTTCCCGAACTTTTATATGGATACTTGGTT
This sequence comes from Leccinum variabile, assembly GCA_038091435.1. Classification (NCBI taxonomy): domain Eukaryota; kingdom Fungi; phylum Basidiomycota; class Agaricomycetes; order Boletales; family Boletaceae; genus Leccinum; species Leccinum variabile. The sequence continues at coordinate 5,048 of JBBPOL010000550.1, read as the reverse complement.
TCACCTATTAAAATCCTCGTGGTTGATATACGGACCCGAGATCAATTTGACACCGAACGTACCAGAGCGGATGCAATAGTGTGCCTCGAGCCATCCGTCCTTGCACGTACAAGGTAAAGAAGGATCCACACACACTGACTTATTGCTTGCTAACGCTAGGCGTAGCGTAACGGCCGCTAACCTCGAGGACTCGCTGGTTGTCGCACCGCGCGAAGAATGGGTCCTCTTTCAGAACCGTGACAAATTCGACCTTGTGGTTCTTTACGATGCTTCCTCGGAGGCGTATGACATTACTGGTCCTCTGTCGGCATTTGTCAATGCTGTGTTCGGAAATCCGTTTAGAAAGTTTAAGTTCTCTGATGAGGTTATCCGCGGAGTTCCCGGTGGAGTGCGTGCATTGCCAAACAGCATCCTCGAGAACGGGATCAGTAGTACCTCGGGGGCGATATCGTCTTTCGCGTCGATCCCCGATGCCCCGCGCAATTGGCCGCTACCGGGTTCATCGCACATCAACGGCGTGTCGACAGAGAAACGACAACCGGAGCCGTCCCCCTTGTATGTCCTTACCATATCAATGTCTCCGATGATATTTTTAGCTCATGATGACCAAAGATTGCCCGGAAAAACTCCTGATGTAGAGGTGGTCCCCGATGGCCCTCCATCTCTCTTTCGCCGACCAGCGATATCCAAATCTCCGCTCATATCACATTCTCGCAGCCAATCGGAAAGCGTAAGATGTTCTGTTACTTCTAGTAGCACCACTTTCACTTTGCCCCCGCCGCAGATATCATCGTCACCCAGACCGACGCCATCCTCATTTGGCAGCACCGCAATCGTCGAGCTCTACATCCATCACATACCCCTCAGTCATTCCAGCATCACCCTCTGTAACAAATATATCGTCCTTTTCTCCAACCCCTTCATCGTTGATATTCAGGTTTTCGAGGTCATCAAAGAGAGGGACTCCACATGGTACTTCTTAGTCGACTCCGCAATGCATCCCTCCCACTCATGGCGACAAAAGAGAACGACGCCGCGCGACGGCCAGCGGGAGCCTAGCTCAAGAATGAACGCGCCATCCTCACGTAGGTATCGTTTTTCTTGTTATACATGTTGACGAGATTTTCAGGCGAACACTCAACGTTGCATCTGACCACTCGCGTCGTCAAAAGGGACGAGACTTCACGTTGCATTCGATCACCCGCGTCGTCAAATAGACGGACCTTCTTAGTCAACTCAACGCCGCATCGCGGCCACCCATGTTGACAAAAAAGAACCACACCGGGCGACAGCCAACGGGAGCCTGACTCAACAGACGACGCGTCGTCCTCACGTAGGTATTATTTTTCTTGTTACATACGCTGACAAAATATCTAGGCAACACTGAATGCCACTTCCGACCACCCGCGTCAACAAAGAGAAGGATATAGCGTGACAACGTCGAGTGCGACTCACGACAACGGACACACTCAGCCGTTCTCCAAGGTTTCCTTCCAGCCTGAGCCTAGCTCAACAACGGACGTGCTGACCTTCATGTACGTATCATTTCGAGCTGATCACACATGCTGAATTTATATTTGAGGCACCACCCATGTCGACAAAAAAGAACAATGCCCACGACGGCCAGCGGGAGCCTAGCTCAGGACCGGACGCGCCGTCTCCACGTACGTATCGATTCGAGTTTTGTGAGCAGTTCGCTTGACTGATAATGAGATACAGCCGATCAAAGCGGCGTAAATTTCCTGTATCAAAGTTTGTCTTTTGTTATAGGCGCCCTGCAGTGGTTATTGATGAACAAGCACTCGCCAAACGCCCAGCGTCGTCCTCTCTTAAAAAAATGTTTGCGGAAGCTTCAAACGATATAAAAGTCGGGGAGTCGGACTAGCCACGCCCCACGACAGCCAGCGGGCGACTAGGTCAACAACAGACACGCCCGGTACCCGTACGTATGGTTTTCGAGCCTATAAGAGCAATTCCACTTACTCATTCTTAGTGGACTTCGATGAAAGAGAACAACTACCCACAACAGCCAGCGGGAGCCTAGCTCAACAACGGACGCGCCATCCTCAGGTACGTATCGTTTCTAGCTACGCACGCGTCCGTCGCGCCGTCCGCACGTACGTGTCGTTTCCGAGCTCATCACATCTGCTGACTAGATATTCGGGCGACACTGAACGCGGCATCCAAGCATTAGCAAGTGCGGTCGGTCTTTGGCCAACCGACAAAAGGGAAGGACGCCGCACGACAGCCGCTCAAAGGATCGAGGATTCGACGGGCCGTTCTTCGCGTACGTATCGTTTTGAGCTTATCACACATGCTGACTAGATATCGAGGCGACACTCAACGCTGCATCCAAGCACTCGCGTCGTCAAAGAGACTGGACCCCACTCGCTAATGCTCACCCATGCCGACAGAAGAGAACGACGTCCCGCTACAGGCAGCGGGCGCCAAGCCCAACAACCGACGTGCGTTCCTCACGTACGTCTCGTTTTCAAGCTTATCACACATACTGACGAGAGTCGTCAAAGAGACAACCCCGTTTCTTACTTCTTAGTCAACTTAACGGGGCATACCGGCGACCCTCGTCGTCGAGTCGTCGACAAAAGATAATCACCGCGCAACAGCCAGCTTAACGGGGCATACCGGCAACCCTCGTCGTCGAGTCGTCGACAAAAAGATAATCACACCGCGCAACAGCTTAACGGGGCATACCGGCGACCCTCGTCGTCGAGTCGTCGACAAAAAGATAATCACACCGCGCAACAGCCAGCGGGAGCCTGGCTCAACAAACGACGTGCGTCCTCACGTATGTATTATTTTTCTCGTTAGATATGATGACTAGATGTTTAGGCGAAAACAGAATGCTACATCAGACCACTCGCGCTATCAATAAAGAGAGCGGTATAACTTGACACGTCGAGGGCGAGTTCAACAACGGATACGCGCGACAGCCTAGCTCAAGAACGGATGTGCGATCCTCACGCACGTATCATTTTTGAGCTTATTGGACATGTTGATTTGATATTCAGGCAACATTCAATGCTGCAATCCGACCACTCGCATCATTAAAGAGACCCACTCCACCTGCTACTTCTTAGTAGTCGATCGACAAAAGAGTCTGATGTCGCGTGACGGCTTAGCTCAGAAACGGACGCGCCGTCCTCACGTATGTTTTGTTTCGAGCTCATCACACCTGTTGACTAGATATTCACTGACTCGGGTGACACTCAATGCTGCATCTCACCACTCGCGTCATCAAAAAAACGGACCCCACTTGCCAATTCTTAGTTGATCGGCAAAAGAGTACCACGCTGCGCAGAAACGGACCTACTGTCCTCATGTACGCACGTCGACAAAAGAGAATGATGCCGCGTCGTGACAGCGGGAGCCTTACCTCAACAAATGACTGCATCCTGACCACTTGCAGCATGAAAGAGAGTGATGCCCGTATGTGTTGCACACCGGACTGGTACCACAAAGTATTCCTAGCAAGCTAGATAGATGGGTTTACTGGAGTATTGAATTGAGGATGAACCGGTGTTTGTGTACTAAAGTACTATATTGATTTGTGTAATGGATTCATTGATTCACCTGAATGCTGGTGCACCTAAATCAACACGGATTAATTGTTTGACTGATAACCTTTAAATGCTGGTGTACTGTAGTCTTGATTTGATTCGTGTACTGGGTTGCTGATGTGCTGGGTTTTTCTTTGTACTATAGCATTGGTTGTCTTTGTTTGATTGGGTACTGGATGTACTGGTGTACTGTAGTTTTGGTTGTCTTGTTTTATTGGCTACTGGTGTACTGGGCAACTATTTTACTGGGTGACTATTTTACTGGTGAACTGGAATACCAGTGTGCTGGTGTACTATCATTAGGGTTGTCTTTCAGTACTGGTGTACTGGCCTTCTGGTTTACTTTATGTACTGGTGTGCTGGGTGACTATTTTACAGGGTGAATTGGGATACTGGTATATTAAATGTCTGATGTACTGGGTGACTATTGTTACTGGGTGAACTATCATTATGGTTGTCTTTGGGTACTGGTATATTAAATGTCTGGTGTACTGGGTGACTATTGTTACTGGGTGAACTATCATTATGGTTGTCTTCGGGTACTGGTATTGACTATTGTACTGGGTGAACTATCATTATGGTGGTCTTCGGGTACTAGTGTAATGAGTAATTATTGTACTGGGTGAACTATCATTATGGTTGTCTCTGGGTACTGGTGTACTTGGTGACTATTGTACCGGGTGAACTATCATTATGGTGGTCTTCGGGTACTGGTATACTGGGTGAACTATCATTATGGGGGTCTTCGGGTACTGGTGGACTAGCTGTCTGGTGTATACTAGTGTAATGGATGACTATTTTACTGGTCAAACTGGAATCCCAGTGTACTGGTGTACTATCATTATGGTTGTCTTTGAGTACTGGTGTACTGTCTTTCTGGTTTGCTGGTGTACTGGGTGACTATTTAACTGGGTACTACTTAATAATTAAATGACTGACCATCTGTATCTATGTAATACTGAATTATCTATCATACACATATTACTGGATGAAAAAGGCACTTCATTACTTCATTACTGTTATTATTGAAGTTTCTAGAATGCTCAGTGACTGAAATACTGATATTACTATATGAATGGAATACTATGCTATTGATTTACTCAAATTACTGAAGTGACTGGGACTCTAGGGCAAATGTCATACTTCACTTCTGAAACAACTAGATTTCTAGCTGTTTTGTTGACTTAGACTATTGGATCTACTGATATGCTTGGCTATTGGTATACTAGATTTCTTCTCTCACTTTAAGAACAGATCTACTTGGTTTCAGGGATATTGAAATTACTGTCACAGACTGAAATGCTTAGCTGTTGATAAACTAATTTCCTTAAACTATGTTATGGACTGAATTGCTTGATTGCAGGCTTATTGACATCACTGTCAAAGCTTTCTCACTAGTTTTCTGTGCTACTATTGTTACTACTGACTGGCTCAAGTCATTCCAGTACAATCCAGTACAGTCAGACTTTT
>JBBPOL010000549.1:0-12100 GCA_038091435.1 Leccinum variabile | reverse complement strand
AGGAAATCCCCGTACCGAGACCCCCGCTCTCTGCTACCTCAGACGGTACACCAGGGCTAGGTCGGCGGCAGTCGCAGTGGCGGCTTATCCTGACCTGCGGACCGACACACGACGATCGACTCATCGTCCTCGGCGACCCAGACACGACAGGACGCGCGCCGTTCGCCGTCTCGTCCATGCCCGTCAACTTTCTCCATACTCGTCAACACGCTGCCCCGGGAACGGGCAGCAAAAGGAACAACAAAAACGCACTACCACAACAGCCGCCAAAGGGTACGTCGAGCAGCGCGAAACAGGAACGGATCGCCCGTTCGTACGCCCTTCCCGTAGCACGACCTGGCTCCCAAGTCCAAGTTCAAGTCCCCCCTCCCCCTCCAATCGTGTTCGATATCACAGAGCAGACTTCTTTTGACCTCGACAAGGTACACCGTAACCGGTTGTTGCATTCTTCCCCCTCCCGCACGTCCCGGGACGATAGCATTAGCGCAGCTCACCATTTTACATACAGAAAATATGGGACAGCGGCATCGGACTCAGTTCTTGGCTCACACACCTCTTTTCCGGACACGCCGCCGCCTCTGAAGCAGAACAAGGAAGACCGCTGCCCGACCTATCCGATCTGCGCGAGTCCCTCTTCGGCACCGACAGCAGCGGGCACCCTCAGCACATCCTAGAATTAGGTAGGTAGGTTCACCAGGCCGCGTTGCACAGTCTCAGACTCAGACACATTGATTCTCAACCATATCTGTACCCGTCGTTGATGGATTGACGTGCCCCTCAATATTTAACCTCGACGGCAGGCGCGGGCACAGGCATCGTCGCCATCACGCTCGCCATCTTACGCTCAACGTTGGAGGACGTCTCGAATGAAGCCGAACATGGACATGGATCCATCGTGACCACAGATCTACGTGCGTTTATCTGTTCCCCCAATCCGAAGTCGACTCATGCCTCCGAACAGCCTCCGCGATGCCCATCCTGCAAGCCAATATCGCCGCTAACCTGCCCCTGATGTCCAAATGCGCCCCGCCCCCACAAGCGGTCGTACTTGACTGGGACCAAAACCAGTTCCCATCGCCAGTCCAAGCTCAGCTGGACGCCGGCCTGGACATTATCGTGTAAGTCACGTGGCCGTGTTTCTCGTTTGTAGTCCATGGTGACAAGGTCCCCCGAACGACACGACAGCATGGCAGACGTCACCTACAACACCGCGTCCTTCGACGCTCTGATTGGAACGATCTCGCGACTCATTCGGTTCTCCAAACGTCGCCCTAGAGTCTTGATGGGGTACAAGGAACGGCATCCGGACGAACGTTCGCTCTGGGAGTGCGCCAAAGACATCGGCCTCCATTTTCGACGGATCGCGCAGGTCAACGGTGCAGGCGGAGCTCCCGTCGAGATTTGGCTGGCTTGATCATCGATACGGTGCGATAGGATGGGATGGGATGGGATGTGGTGTGGTGCAGTGCAGTGCGGCGCGATTCCGACGCTGAGGTGGGCATGTCGGTATACTGTACAATATACGCTAATCTAGTGTAGAAATGAATGAACGACGGGGGTGGAGGGAATACAAAGCGATGCAGGGGAATGCTTAGAGCGGTGGGAGCGGCCGGCGACATTGAGGGCAAATATTCTTTTACAAACACAAACGAATCAGAATTCCCTGCCAGAGACGAAGACGAAACCAAAACACACACCTTGATAGCAAGCCACTTATCCAGACATTCCGTATGCTAGTAAAGATAGAGGGATAGGTGCACGAGTGAGCAAGGTGATCATCTATGATGAGAAACGAATATCAACACTCACGAACAGATGATGGCACGGTGCCAGACTGTAATTCTTCCTGCCTCCCACTTTCTGGAGTAGACCGACGGCGACGTGCTGCAGAGGCTTGGGATCCTCTGCGTGAATCGGTTCCATACAGATCGAGCAGTCGCCCAACGACTGCTCCGGTGTCTCGGGGTCCGAGCCAGAGAGCGGCAATGGCGGGTGGTAGTTGTACGTTTCGGTTGTGGCGAACTATATAATAGGTGGTAAATGAATGGGGCTAGTAAGTGGCACGAGACTGCAGATCGACACGTACGCGTCTCGGGAGAAAGAACGCGGGTCCCAGCCGTTGTTGCAAAAGAACAATGGCTACTTGGAAAAGCACAAAAGCGGATAGAGAATACGCCCATCCTATCACCCATAGCAAGAGACGGTCAGCAAAAAAGAAAAGAAGACGACGCCGACGCACCTCGAGGCGCGACGTCCAACACATTCTTTGGACACGTCAAAAAGTCTAGTCCTGCGATCAGTATGGCTACCAAAACCGCGGTTCGAAAACAAAACTCCTCACAGAGAGCAAAGTAGAGTCTACAGATAGATGTTCCGATGATGTATTCTGCAGCCAGCGCACTGGGTCGTCCCCGCTTAATCGAGCGGATGATCTGTGGGAGCCAAAACATGGAATACATGCTGGCGACGAAGATGAGGGCGAGAGAGGGCGTGACGATCACGCGTATGACAAAAGTGAGGAACAGAAACATCCCGAACCCTGTTGGGGTAATCAGTGAGAGACAGAGTCAACTGCTCAACACTTACAGATACGAGCTTGTGGATCTGATCGAAGATGGCGAACGAAGAACTGAAAGAAAGTGAGTCTGGGGGGTTCTGGGGGGGCCGTGGCTGGTAGAGGGAGCTGGGGTTGCGCGGCATTAGGTGTTGGTGTGTTGGTGTTTTGTGGAGGGGCCTGGGCACGTTGGGCTTGTCGGGCTGCTGTATCCTCTGGGGCCTGGACCTGATTAATAAGAATCGCATGTTGCTTCACACCATCAACAATGTGAGCGGAAACTGAAATTAAGAGGAAGTATGCATTACTCACAGCCTCGAGTGCAAACAAAATGCAAGCGAAAAACGCCGGGGCGACAAGAGACATAGATGGGCGGCCATTTGCCAGGATCGCGAAAGTGATATGTCCAGCAAATGCCACGGCATCGACAATAGCCTGGGTTAGGAAAGACCATAACGACAGACGAGTCAACGCTGCAGGGGTGTGCGCTCTGTCAATCTGGCGGGACAACAACACCAGTAACACAAGATATACGATGGCGGAAACACTAGCATCTAACACGAATCATATGAGCTTATATGCGGCGCAGGTCGAACGAATCGACCCACAGCTTGTTACTTTACGAAAGAATGACTGAGACCTGTGCACCAATGGTAATCAGGGAACGATAATCACAGGTTCACCATTGGTCGTACCTTAAGCCCTCTGCATCATGCAGGTGATAGAGTAACCCGCATTCTCGGCTCACCAGCATGCCGTTGAGCCACAGCGGAGGCCTTTTCGTTGTCCACTTCCCAGTGGGTTTTTGGAGCTCATCTTCCAGGTCCTGCATCAGGTCCGCAGGAATGGGAGACGGCTCAATCTGGGCAAGAACCACAAATCCACAGCCTATTTCTGGATTGATCACTGGGATGGTCATGAAGATTCCAGATCGCATATCAAAGGTTTCTGCGAACCTTGCGGCGACTCTGGATCAACGGAGCCAGCATCTATCATATCCTTCACTCTCTGAATCCGAGATAGGAGTTCCGGCTTTACAGCACGAGCAGTTTCGTTTCGCACGCCTTCTGGTACAATGGCGGGGAGATATCGAATATCGATCGTACGCCTGACGAAATGTGTCGGCAGAGAAAAATAGATCATAAATAAAAACAACTGACCCGTTCGGCCCAGCGAATCCGTAGATGGACCCGTTTGAGAGAAAGTGTACACCATCAAATTCAAATCGCATCTCGTCCGTGCTCGCTGGATCCGAGAAGTCAATCCTTCCCTATTTGTGACTCCTTCAGAGAGGATATGTTGAGATGGGTCGAAAAAGGTATCTTACATGAATCATGGCAATCCGTTCTGAAACGCCCTCCACGACTACTGGAGCATGGTCGACGACACTCCACGACAGGTTCGTCACCGCAGACCAATTCCAAGATCCCAATTTATCGCTGAGCTCGGTCATGTTGGTATCCGACATGAGAGATTGTGCGTGTGACTTCCAGGGAACGCTGGTCGGCTCTAGGTCAGATAGCGTTATGTTGTAAAAGTCGAGAGAGCCCCGTATGAATCCAGTCGTGTTCTCAAAGTAGGAGTCGCGGAATGGATCTAGCCGTGGTCCATCTGGGACGAAGGATTGTGCGAGCAAAGGGAGAGCTGGTCGGCTCTCCGGCTAAACTGGTGCATGAGAATATGACACGACGCACGAGCACGCACGAGCACGCACGACCGCCTACCAGAGTGAAATTTGAACTCTCTCCGTCCATCCATGCAGTAAAGTTGGACAACTGTTCGTTCATAGTCTGCAGTGCATCCTGGTAGTGACTGCGGGCGAGGTACTCGTCTCCGCTGTGGTTCGTGAGCATGAAAAGCATGAATATTATGAACAGAAAAGAAGGTATAGAGCTCCGTTGTTGCGGCTGTTGCGTCCGCACGTCGTTTTGTGTGGTCGCATTGTCGTCATCGCGTTCCATGGCATGTGGTTGAGCCGGACGATGGGCACAGCCGGAGACAGCAAGCAGGGTAGAGTCACATGACCGCATACAGGCTTCAATTCGACCCACAATGGACGCAAGGGCTACCCCAGCACCGACACGCTATACTATGGTGTAAAGAAGAAGCTGACGGCGCAGAGGGCATTTCGACACAGTGGAGTGTATCACGCGAGCTGCGAGGCACTCTTCAAGGATGTTAATAGCATAAGCGTCCTCACGATGTCGTCACAGATGTGCACGCAAGGACCTGCTGTTTTTTTACCACTGGCATGAAGTAATACATGTATCAAATTGATAAATATACAGTCCACTTGGAACATTCGCGAAGATTCAGGCGAGGTCCGCAAACCCGACCTGGGCAATACTGTAATCGAACACGCTGTATACGCCCTGCAAGAAAGCAGTCCCAAAGGTCCAAAATCCTAAGCCATATAGTTAGAACGATGCCATCTAGTGCCGAAAAGGGGGATTTAGGAAGTGATGAGCGCTGAAATCTCACCGGAATGCGAGCGACGAGCTATGATGACGCCGAAACAATCGAGAGAACCTGGATAAATTGGATTAAATCTGAAAACTTCGGCAGGGATTTCAAATGTCCTGCCACCGAAGGTGAAGCCCAGTGATGGGAAAGAGTTGCACGGTACTGCAGGTTGTCGATAAAAACAAGGTTCCAAACGCGATCAGAACTCACGGCAATAGTAACCCGAGCCTTCATGTTCCATGAGGATACCGCCAAGGCGTCCGTACAATTCTGAAACCTGCTTCCAATCTCCGTAGATGTAGTTTGCACCAGTGTCAAAAACGACATTCAGATTTTTGAGAATTTTATTACCGTTAATACGAATATCGTCCATGGACACTTCCCAGTATCCCTACATAAATTCCAATGTCAGGAACATCCACTCCCATCTACCATGTCAACTCACAGGATCTGTTACGCGTGTATATGTGATGTCACCTTTGTACAGCATACTGTTTGCTCCACCGAGGTACATCTCGGCCCCAGAAGAAGAGAGTTTAAATGAGATTGTCGGTTTGGTTCGCTTCGCTTCTCTGACAAGCGATGCAAGCAGCGGATCAGCACCAAATTGCGAGAGGGAAGCGAGGGCCAATCCCAGTAAACCATCCACATCTCCATTGTTCGGTATCGGAGAAGTGTACGAAGTTATAGAACCAAAGGTCTGGGAATTTGCCTAGGTTGACGTAAAAATTCAATCATCATGCCGGTAGTAAGCAATACAAAACATACGGTCAATCCAGCGATGGTCACATTATCAGTATATAGATCACCTTCGACAAAAGATCCATCTTCATATTCGCGCTTGAATGACCGCTTGTTTTCCGCGGCAGTTGTAGATGACTTGGGATCCCATAGGTTGCTATCTCCGGTAGTGATCCCAATACAGCCAGTCTGCAGCACCCACATATCGCTGCGTTGACTTGAACAAAAACAAATGTATGAAGTAAAAGAAAGTTCTAAGTCCGACCTAATACATGGATCAAACTGATAAATATACAGTGTACTGGGAACATTCGCGATGATTCAAGCGAGGTCCGCAAACCCGACCTGGACAGCATTGTAATCAAACACGCTGTATACGCCCTCCAAGAAAGCAGTCCCAATGTTCCAAAATCCTAGGTCCTATAGTTAGAACGATACCATCTAGTGCCGAAAAGGGGGAGTTAAGAAGCGATAAGCACTGAAATCTCACTGGAACGCGAGCGATGAGCAATGATGACGCCAAAACATTCGAGAGAGCCTTCATAAATTGGTTCAAGTCTGAAAATTCCGGGAGGGATTTCAAACGTCCTGCCGCCGAAGGTGAGGCCCAGTGGTGGGAAAGAGTCGCATGGTACTGCAGGTTGTCTATAAAAACAAGGTACCAAAGGCGATCAGAACTCACGGTAATAGTAACCCGAGCCTTCATGTTCCACGAGGGTACCTCCAAGGCGTCCGTACAATTCTGCCACCTGGTTCCAATCTCCGTAGATGAGGGTTGCACCAGTGTCGAAAACAACAGGTACATTGTTGAGGATTTTATTACCGTTAATACGAACATCATCCATGGACACTTGCCAGAAACCCTACATATTGAATACCAATGGCATCAGAAACTGAGAAACATCCACTCTCAGCTATTATTTCAACTCACAGGATTTGTTACACGTGTATAAGTGATGTCACCTTTGTACAGCATACTGTTTGCTCCACCGAGGTACATCTCGGCCCCAGAAGAAGAGAGTTTAATTGAGAATGTCGGATTGATTAGCTTCCCTTGTCTCATAAGCGATACAAGCAGCGGATCAGCACCAAATTGCGAGAGGGAAGCGAAGGCCAATCCCAATAAACCATCCGCATCTCCATTGTTCTGTATCGGAGAAATGTACGAAGTTATAGAACCCAAGGCCTGAAATTTTGCCTAGGTTGGCGTCAAAATTCAATCGTCATGCCGGTAGAAAGCAACGCAAAACATACGGTCAATCCAGCGATGGTTACATTATCAGTATATATATCACCTTCGACGAAGGATCCATCTGCATATCCGCGCTGAAACGGCTGATTGATTTCCGCGGCAGTTGTAGATGACTCGGGATTCCATAGGTTGTGATCTCCAGTAGTAATCCCAATACAGCCAGTCTGCAGCACCCACATATCGCTGCGTTGACTTGAACAAAAACAACTATAAGAAGTAAAAGAAAGCACCTACGCCGCACCGGTGTCTATCTGGACTATAGAGGAGGGTAAACATATATCAACATGATATATGTAGAATTTACCCTTCAAGGTCTTGGGAGGAGTGCCAATCGAAATCTCGGCAATCCACATGTCATTTTGACCAAATTTCAACGGGACGCTAGCACCGCGCCTCTCAACCGACTCGCTTCGTTTCACAGCGAAAGGATGCATCGTCCCCGTGTTTATCTCATAATTGTCTAGACCCCTAAGGATCTTCCTAAAAAAAGGGTGAACAGTCGAGATGTAATGATTCGTTCCACCCACTCCTCGACCAATATACCATGAGAGCTGAGTGCGTCGAGATCGATGCTTTCGTTGGAGTTCAGAAGGGGAGAGTGTCTGCTAAGCGGTATGGCTATGCCACCCGCCTCCTGGTTTGGTACAGGTCTTGCAATGACCAGAGCAAGCAGTGTGGCTGCAAATATGGTTGCCCTGAGGAATCGCATTGTGGAGCAGTGGCAAGGACTAGCGGTGAAATATCCACAGACCTTTATAGTTAGAAGCCAACGGCAATAATAATATCCACGGCTATCAGGGATAGGAACAAATCGAATGATGCGTGGGTCAAATTGATGATGGTTGAATGATACAGTGGCATCCGACCGGAACTTAGCGAATGACTCTCCACCCATGTTTGAGCGGGTACGATGGTTTGCGCCGGGACGACGGACACAGTAGGCGGACTCGGAGACAGCAGTGGCAGAGTCACACGACCTCTACAAGTGGACGAGTGCTTCGAGCTACGGTGTAGTAAATACTCGGAGGAACCGAGTCACGGCACAGACGGAAATTTTAAACACAATTGGGGACCAGATTCACCTGCGTATCACGAACTTCTCTCTTGTAAGTATATGTTCACATTTATTTCATCCTGTCACTGACAAGTTTGTATTTAATCACTTCGACCCGATCCTAGTTTGCCCTCGCCTCCCCGACAAGCCCGTGATTTGATGTAAGGCGTCTCGTCCGCGCCATTGCTCCAATGCCCAAGACTAGCAGAGTGCCCCGTCTGACCTGGGAGAACACACCCCAACTTGAGAAGAACAAATGCAACGTAGTGGACTATGAGTTCTCGGGAAACTTCCTATCTGTCTTTTGACCACGCGATTGGGTCTAGGAGAGTAAGTTGGTATGGCATCAAACGTGCAGCCTGAGTATGGCACCTAGACGATCTCTCCGTCGATGAACGGGAATCTGATGAAGGCAAGGACCAAATTGTCGGTCCCCTCGTCATACAGACCTTGATTTTTGGACAGATTCTGCGGAACTGATCAGCATTGATGTGCACCCAGATGATGAAGCACCCGCGCTAGCCACCAACCTAGCACGCACTGGCCCGAATCGAGTTTTGAGGCAATTTCAACTCTCCCAAGAGGGTGATACTGTGATACTGCTGTGATAGCGACCCCATTTGATCGGCGATCCATGTTTCATTCCCCCATAGTAGTAGAGCTTCCGAGCCCCAAATGCCAGCTCTTCGAGCGTGCGGCCCTAAGTTTCCGGAAACTTGAAGTAGACGAACGCAATCTGAATACCTGTCGTTTCCGCGCAATCAACGTCTTCTCAAGACGAAATGCGAAAAGCTGACACTTACGTGTTATACCATCTCCAGCAGGCTATCGGTCAAACCCGTTGACTGCAGAAGCTACGAATAAACGTATATAAAGAATGAACGAGTTTTGAATCAGCTGTTGTCTGTGCATGACGCCTTTACGAGCTGAGAGGAATGCAGGCGCCTGTTGACTGGCATCGGCGTGGATTCTCCAGCGTCGGTTCGACGAGACGAGGGATCCGGTGGTGATGAGAGTCTAAGCGGTGAAGTTTAGAGTGGAGGTGCGGAAGATGACGGCGCAGCAGGCGAGGGCAGGCTTTCAGGTTGGGTCGCAGTTCATCCAGGAACGATGGTCTGTTGAGCTCGAGAGCGGCGACGACGGGACGATGCCAGTGCGTCGTGTAAGTAGAAGTTCAAACTCAATTCTACTATATTAGTAAGCTACGACTAGGTAGGACCAAACCGTCCGTGCTCAACAGGGGCGTTGTCGAGTTTTCATACCAATTGGGCAGACTTTCAGGTCGGGTTGCGGTTCATCCAGGAACGAGGGTATGTCAGCGTTTGAGGGGCGGTGGGGTTGCACAGTTTTGTCCCGTCCGGACTTGAAGCTTGAAGCTTGACCGTGCGCGTGACGGACGGAGGAAGGTTTACGGAGAATCAATGATGGTGTATCCCAATTAGATTTTTTTGCATGCATACATAATCTGAAAAACGGCATCGAGGACGAGCCTGGACATTTTTTTTACCACTGCCATAAAGTCCAACCTAATACTTGGATCAACTGATAAATATATAACGTACTTGGAACATTCGCGATGATTCAAGCGAGGTCCGCAAACCCGACCTGGGAAATACTGTAATCGAACACGCTGTATACGCCCTGCAAGAAAGCAGTCCCAAAGGTCCAAAAGCCTAAGGCATATAGTTAGAACGATGCCATCTAGTGCCAAAAAGGGGGATTTAGGAAGCACTAAGCACTGAAATCTCACCGGAATGCGAGCGACGAGCCATGATGACGCCGAAACAATCGCGAGAACCTTTAGAAATTGGTCGAAGTCTGAAAACTTCGGCAGGGATTTCAAATGTCCTGCCACCGAAGGTGAAGCCCACTGCTGGGAAAGAATTGCACGGTACTGCAGGCTGTCGATAAAAACAAGGTACCAAACGCGATCAGAACTCACGGATATAGTAACCCGAGCCTTTATGTTCCATGAGGACACCGCCAAGGTGTCCGTACAATTCTGAAACCTGCTTCCAATCTCCGTAGATGTAGCTTGCACCAGTGTCCAAAACGGCAACCACATTTTGGACGATTTTATTACCGTTAATACGAACATCGTCCATGGACACTTCCCATAAACCCTCATATCGAATGCCAATATCAGCAACATCCACTCCCATCTACCATTTCAACTCACAGGTCTTGTTACGCGTGTATAAGTGATATCACCTTTGTACAGCATACTGTTTGCTCCACCAAGGAACATCTCGGCCCCAGAAGAAGAGAGTTTAAATGAGATTGTCGGTTTGGTTAGCTTCGCTTCTCTGACAAGCGATGCAAGCAGCGAAGCAGGACCAGATTGCGAGGGTGAACCGACGGCCAATCCCAATAAACCGTCCGCATTTCCATTGTTCGGTATCAGAGAACTGTACGAAGTTATAGAACCAAAGGTCTGGGAATTTGCCTAGGTTGACGTTAAAATTCAATCGTCATGCCGGTAGTAAGCAATACAAAACATACGGTCAATCCAGCGATGGTCACGTTATCAGTATATAGATCACCCTCGACGAAGGATCCATCTTCATATTCGCACTCAAATGGCCGATTGTTTTGCACAGCAGTTGTAGATGACTCGGGATTCCATAGGTTGCGATCTCCGGTAACCTTAATCCCAATACAGCCAGTCTGCAGCACCCACATATCGCTGCGTTGAATTGAACAAAAATAACTGTATGAAGTAAAAGAAAGCACCTACGTCGTACCGGTGTCTATCTGGACTGTAGAGGAGGGTAAACATATATCAAAATGATACACGGAAATTTACCCTTCCTGATCTTGGGAGGAGTGCCAATGGAAATCTCGGCAATCCACATGCCAATGGCATAACTTTGATCAGGTGTCAATGGGACGATAGCACCGCGCCTCTCAACCGACTCGCTTCGTTTCACAGCGAAAGGATGCATCGTCCCCGTGTTCATCTCATAATTGTCTAGGCTCCTAAGGATCTTTCTAAAAAAAAGCGTGAGCAGTCGAGATGTAACGCTTCATTCCACGCACTCCTCAACGAATATACCATGAGAGTTGATTGTGTCGAGATTGATGCTTTCGTTGGAGTTCAGAGATGGAGAGTGTCTGGTGAGCGGTATGGCTATACCGCCCGCCTCCCGGTTTGGTATAGGTTTTGCAATGACCAGAGCTGTGGCTGCAAATATGGTTACCCTAAGGAATCGCATCGTAGAGGGGTGGAAAGGACTTGCGTCGAAACATCCACTCACAGACATTTATAATAAAAATCCAACAATAATATTATCGACGGCTATCAGAGATAGGAACCGATCGGATGATGTATAGGTAACGAATCGCACTGTAGAGGAGTGGAAAGGACTGGCAGTGGAATATCCACCCACAGACCTTTAGAATAAGAAACCAATCATCAGGGTTGGTAACAAATCGCATCATGCGTGGGTCAAATTAACGATGGTTGAATGATATGGATGCATCCGAGTCCGACCGGAACTTAGCGAACGACTGCCCACGCACGTTTGAGCAGGTACGATGGTTTGCGCCGGAACGACGGACACAGCAACCGGATCCTGAATCGAATTTGAGGCAAATTTCGACTCGCCGCAGAGGGAAATACTGTGATGCTACTGTGGCAACGACCCCATTTGATCTGCGATTCATGTTTCATTCACCCGTGACCCGTAGCAGAGCTTCCGAACCCGACAGATGAACGCAGATCGTCTCATCTCTACTCGTCGCCGACGTTCCTGGATGATCCTCCATAGAACCGTACGTCTCAACTCCCCTATGGTCGCGTAGCCGCTCAGTCCCGCCATGCCTCAGCGCCTCTTGGTCCTCTTCATACACTAGTCAATCATTACAACCAGACATAAACATCATTATACCCCTCGCGAAGGATTTATTACACTTACAAAATGCCAGCTCTTCGAGCGTGCGGCCAGAAGTTTCCGGAAACATGAAGTAGACGAACGCAACCTGAACGGCGCTCCAAACACAGTACCTGTCGTTTCAGCGCACCTCATCAACGTCC
>JBBPOL010000548.1:0-12107 GCA_038091435.1 Leccinum variabile | reverse complement strand
ATGGTAATAATAGCTCTTATCTAATCTACGAAATGATAAGATAAGAAAGAGACTCGGTCTAGAATAGACTCGGTCTAGAATCGGAAGTAATAAAGTAATAGAATACTACCGATTCAACACCCGCCGTATCGTGGGTTCAGTCGTTGCTCGCGTTTGCCCAGTCACATCCGACATCGTAGCCAGAGATAAGATAAAGAGGTCCCCGTTGGATTCGCACGCGATCAATCTGATTGGTTCGGCTCACCAATATCGTGCAGCACACTTCAGCCGCTCCAAAACCTCTTGTCTAGCGACGCGAGAAACTCTGATCCATTGCGGGTGTACACCAATGTATTGACCTATGAGATGGTCTGCTTTACAAACGGCCGGGCACAGATGACCGTCTTTCGCACCGGATCTGACATTCTGTCGACTCTCCTCGTTATTTTTGAAAAACAATATTAACGTTCATTCCCACGTGTTAGGAACTATCGTAGCGGCGCTGTCACGCCAAGTCCCCGACTCAGTTTCTTTGTGACTGTATTATGTAATATGTAACGGTAAGTAACATAGCCGTTGCAGAGAATGTGTTCCATTCAAATGTATGTTAAGTTTCTAGGAATTTAACATATGTCGGACGAGCTACGTAGTATGTATGAAAAGAATGCTTGGGAACGGCGGAATGGGAAGTCAGACTTGTGACAACGTCGCGTTCGAACGTTCGCATCATTGTCAGCTACGTACGGTCGACGATACATTTGTTCCAATGGTATCATTTCCGATTGAAATCGGTCGTTGATCTTGTAGCATAGGCTCGTCACCTTGCTGAGACGTGCATGCAGATGAGCAAAAGCAGTAATGTCGAACGCAAGACCATGTCGTCAACTTACTTGTTGTACATCCGTCGTGACCAACGTGGTGTTAAATCCGTTTTGGCATATATAGTTCTGAGTCGCACACGGGGTTTCGATCGTGGGGTGTTGTTGTGAAACATGAAACCATTCCACAATTTATAATGAAGTTGTTGTCAGCTCTACCTTCACCTCCGCAGTAGTAGTGAAATGTGAGTGAGTGGTTCGAGGCTCATGCTCACCATTAAACCCGGCAGCGGCCAGAATACATAGACCATCAGTACAATTCTGGAGGTAGTTGCGTCGCCGGAATCAATGAGAACGACGACAACGAGGGTTGAAGCTGAAGGAGCTCCAAGCTTACCCAAGTATTCCAAATGGGGAAGGCATTGAGTTCGGCCATGTGAATGAGGCTGAGGTCCGGGACCTCCGAGTCCAAAATTGTGTGTGCGTAAAGTGGAGAAAATGGCGGAGTAAATTTCGTGTGATAAGTGGCGAGAACCGAAAAATTTTAAGTAAAATTTTCCTCTATTTACTCGACGTCGTCCTGACTCACTGGCACGAGCCTCCTCACACCTCGCTCAATGCTTCCGAATCATGGATGCTCGCTCACGTTCTCACTTGGCGAGTCCTAGTATGTAGCAATGCTTGTCTACATACATTACTATCGTGTTCAAGGACAAGAACTTCGTAGCATCCTGGTGCAACTGCCTTCAAAGTTCAAGTCCAACCCACGGATGCTCACTCATGTTGTAAGTACATAGTATCTAGTACATAGTATGCTCTAATCTCACGTCTCAGGAATCTTTACAAGCAGACGGTCTCTGTGCTCTCTGGTGCCGCGTTTGAAATGTCGTACCGCAATAGGTCCCCGGGCCGTTCGGGGCGTCTTGTCGAGCACTGCTGCACGTCAATGTCGTCAATGCACCACTCCCGCCGGTGAGTCGCCAATGGCCATCTAAAACCCTCCCATCTCTCCATGTACTTACTATTCCCATCTCACAGAGAGCCACAGTCTCGTGCTCATGAACCGCAAAGTAACTGGTCTCTTGACCTCTCTCCGTCCACCCATGTACGTCCTCCGAGTCAAACCATACTTGCGCTCGATTTAGTGATCCGGGCCTACTAGTAGCAATACCTTGGCGATCCTCGGCTCCCCAGGCCTCGAGTGGGAACTCAACGTTGACCCGGTCGGAGTCCTGCCTGACGTCCTTCAAGTTGCGCGACTGCCTTTCCAACCTTCGGATGCTCGTTCATGTAGCAGGGTACGTTCAAGTTTCTAGTTCAAGGTAGTATGAACGGTATGATGGTTATCTATACACTTATTCTCGTCCGTGTTCCTTCCAGGTTCTCAGGCGCTCCGAGTCTTTCTAAGCAGATGTCTCTGTTGATTTCCGCGCTGTCTGGTGGCATTCGAAACATCGTGGTTGCAATCGGTCTCGCACCGATGTCGTTTACCCTTTTCAGCGGAGTATCACAGGATTTCCCGAGGGTGCGGATATAGTGCGTTTTACCACAGCCACCATAAATTAACGGATTAATATAATCTTAGCCCGAGTTCCATGTGGTTTGTATTTTGTTTTGTTTGTTTGTTTGTAAGTGGCTTCATGATCCTACAGAGCACAGAGCAAAAATCCACTCAAGCACAAAGTTTGCACCCGCTGCACGAATTGACTAAACCAACCCTACCCCCATCCTTCGCTACCATTATTTGTTTCACGTTTCTGATGGACTTTTCGTCTTACAACATCTCCTGTGACCATGTGACCTCGCATTGCCGCCGTACGGTCTCGTCGCCTGGTTCATCCCACGGATTCAGAGCCAGGACGCCTCCCTCAACCTCCCTCGGCACCCATTTCCCACGTTGATTGTTCAGAGATAATCTCAGGCTATCCTCGTGGTGGCATGAGACCCTTCAAGTCACGACTACATCTTTCACGATCTGGGAAAGATCTACCTCTGTCCCCTTTTGGAGAGTGGCCAAATGTCAGATATATCTTCAGATCTGGTCCCTTTCGCACTTTCACACCCAGCTCTGCCACACTGGCGGCGGCCGTATCCTCGGACCTCGGATCTCAGATCTCAAACTAGGAATTGTATTGAAATTTTTGCGGAGTCGGCACTCCCCGAGTTGTCAAGGCACAGTATATATATATTTCGTCATGATCAATCTCCGCCGCTTGTTGCTTACCACCCGATAGTCGCCGTTTGTTATGTCTTGCTCCACGCCGCCTGAAGCATACCCTTCGTCAATTTTCACGCTAGACCCTGGGGAGAAATCGCATTCCTTTCTTCTGGCGCAGCCTTGTCCATCCCTTCATAAACCATCTATTGATGACACTATTATGGTTTGTTGTTCCTTCTTGAAAGCGAGATGTATTCTTACTGTTTCATCATTAGGTGTTGTCTCCTATCCCGGGTCACCGTTCATTTGACAAGATCTTGCAGGAGTACAAGGATGCTATGGGGGAAAGGCTCCTGCAGGCAAAACTACTCCTCCGTATTCAACAAACATGTGAAGAGCGTGCAATGCTTCTACGTTATTTTCTGAGCCAGGAGGACTTTCAACGGATAACAGATGAAAACGACCCACTGGGGCATTCACAAGATGTAACGATCGGCAGAAAGTACCTCCATGCGGTATGTAATCAGAGTTTGCGGTCCTTGGATGTGTAAGTTTATTTGAAATAAGAACATCATTGTCCTGCTGACGACCATTACCAAGTGAATCCCGTTGACCTTGTTGCACTACTGTGAAGACTACATCGTCCCTCTTGTGGTGTTATTATTCTTTGGACACGTGTATGTCATGATGAAGCTGCCTTTAACAAAGATGTATTCCACTATTTATTCTATTGTTCACCGGGCCACACTTCCACACGATGGATGGCTCGGAGATGACATCATAAGTACTTTCGTGTTGTACGCACTAGACTAGGTGTACAATCTTTTTTATTCTCCTTTGGGAACTTGAGATCACTGAGCAGTAATGCGAATTAGAAAAAGGTGCCAGAACCGTTTAAATTGTTGATTGACTCGGATATCGATGTGAATTACGATCATAGTTGTTAGTCTCATCTAGGCGGACTCAGGCACCCTAAGAACGCTTCCGAGTCCGAGTCAGACGAGAATGAGTGAGAAGAAGTTACCGCCAGAATGTTTGGCGCCCGACTCGGACTCCACAAAACCCCCGCCCTGCCCCACCAGCCTCTCTCTCTCCATCTTACACCGATGCGGCTCGTGCCTTAAAAAATGGAAAAATGGATGCCACCGCTGGCGAAGGGATCTGGGTACACGAAGGACACCACCCACCTCACAAACAAACCAAACAGGCGAGCTCGCAGCGATCGTGGCTGCTCTCCAACGTGCCGACCCCTTACCCCCCTCAAGTTCATCACAAACTCCCGATATGTCATAGACGGCCTGAAAAAACACCTACGAACATGGGAAGACAACGGGTGGACAGAAACCCAGAATGCCGAATGGTTCCGAGCTGCCGCTTTTCACTTTCGCTATCGCGCCGCCCCCACCTTATTCCAGTGGATCAAAGGTCACTAGCACTCTGGTAACCTTGGCAATGAAACCGCCGACCGACTTGCAGGAGCTGGAGCCCAGAAGACAGACCCCCCGGGCCCAGGACTTAAATTGAACACGCTCACCCAACGAATCGCTTACTTAGCCCTAAATAACGACCATCCCCGTCTCACCAATTCTGCACAACGCAACCTGGACAGCACGCGACAGGCCATCCAACGCCTAACTTCCAATCTTGAACTAGACTCCGAGTCAACCCTGTGGAACAACATCCGCCACCCCGACATCCGACGCCAGGTCCAAACCTTCCTGTACCAAGCCATGCACGGATCACTCTGGATTGGCAAATTCTGGACCCACATCCCCAACTACCGCCCCAGAGCCTACTGCTCCCCGGGCCTCTGTGATGATGCAGCCAAGAGCCTGGACCACGTCCTTCTCCACTGCTCTAGCCCCGAATGCACCACCATCGGGGACCTCGCCAACGCATTCTGGTCCCCAATCCATGGCGAATGGCCTCAAATGACACTCGGCACTGTAATGGGTTGCGGCGTAATTACGCCCCCTACACCGACAGACCGTCTCCCTCCTTCACAAGGAAAGGCACGGTTCCTCCGTATCCTACTCCCTAAATTGGCTCATTTAATATGGTCCATCCGCTGCGAACGCGTCATCGAAGAACACACTCACACGAGCAGTGATAACGTCCAGATGGCTGGCCAAAATGAACCACCGGCCATCTATCGACCAATCGCGCGCCTTCCCCACCGACCCAACATGTCAAATCAGGTGCATCACACACACCTGGAACTCCATCCTGGCAGAAATGCGTAACACCCCTTCAAATTGGGTCGCCAACCAGAGGTATTAGTCCCCCTCAGCTCGGAGTCCCCACGCCACCGGGAGTGCGTGAGAGCATTTCCTCGGACCGACAGCCCCGGCTGTTGCCTTATACTATGTAGGACTAGGCTAGCCAGTTGCTACATACTTAATTCTATCGCTTGTCCTGTTATATTTCCTTTTTTGGTTACTCTGAGTCGGAACCCGTCCTTGCCAGTCTGCTGACCAGACTAAATTGAAGCCCCTCTTCGAACTCTTCCATTCTGAAAACCATCACCAAGACGCTGGTTGAAGCTCTCTCGCAAAATATATCCTCCTACATACACTGCACGTACCGCATTCGACGCCTACCGGCTCATCACGGTCCTGATCCACGTTATCGACATCATCTATCGTGGTGGAGACCCTTTACGCGCCAGCGGTAACAATATGGTCAGCTATTGAGACTTGTCCAGACTGTAGCCGCCCTGACAGTGTTCTGTGCGAAGAGCGCAAGGACTCGGAGGCAACGCTCAGTTTTGTGTGGGCTAACCAGGTGGATGCCCGCGTATTCCTCACGCAGACAAAACGGAGGTATCTCGACGGAAGCGAAGCCGGGACGCCCACTGTGGCATGTCAAGTGCCTGTAAAGCCCTTATCCTGCGTCTCTCTATCGTATCTAGTTCGGTTAGTTTGGTCTCCCTTTCCTCGTCCTGTGACTACATCGTCACGACAGAGGGCATATCTATCATACCAAGAAGCACCATTTCATCCGCCGCGTTGCACGCTAGAACGAGCCAACGGCCGATCTGCTGGTGGGGGAGCAGAAATATCACGTCGTTCTACTGAACACTGGATACTTGATAACTTCACCGCTGAGAACGATGGGCTACTAGTAGCCATACTTTGGGCCAAAGGAAGCTGACGAGTGGGTCAATTTCAAAACGCTTTACTGGAGAGGCGGCGGTCACTCAGATAGACTCTCCTAGTGCACCTCCCACCTCAAATGCATGATTGCTGCTTTGTTATTACATCCTGAAAGACTAAACGAGTGCTAACCAGCCTAGAGTGCCAGATTAAAAAAATATCGATACATCGGCGTTGACAACAGAGCGTTCAGCAAGTTGGCACGTTGCTCCATTCCGAATTGTTCCGTGGTCTGGAGGGCGTCTTTACTAGACAAAGCGTTTATATCCTGTCACCGTCAAGTATATGCATGTGCGCCGCGAAATGTAAGTTGGACGCCTTCGTGATCGCGTGACAGGAAACTTCAAGTTGTCGACCCACGAGATAATATAATGCCGATCATTGCTAAGGCAGAAGATGAGCTTGGCTGGGACTTCACCCCCCGCTCCTCCCAGATACGGTTCACCAAGGACGGGCGAAGGGTATGCCACGCCGAGCTATACGCCCGCAGGGATACAAAGGACGCTCGATTTTGCAAAGTCGTCGCAGAGGCCCGCGCCACCATTCTGTCCGAGTCGTGCATGGACCGTCAGCGATACGACCAGAGTTTGGCAGGAGGCGTCAGCACTACAAGTTACTGAGTGAGTAGACTCTCTTACCGAGATCAAGTAGTCCGCAGAAGTCAAAGAGACCTAAATTTCGAACATTGCTTCGGATTCGCCCTCTGGTGGCAAAGACTACCTGGCGCGCAAGGAGAATGGATCGCTTACCAGCTAATGATGGCCGGTGCGTTGGGGATACCAAAGGAGACGACCACGATTTGAAAGCCTGATTCAGTTACGACGCTCACATTACAAGAAGCATCTAGATTCAGAGATGGTGATCATGATAAGAATGAGGTTGAAACTATCAGCGAAGGAACATACTAAAATTTAGGAGAACTTACTGAGGATCAATGATGCGCGAAAGAGCAGCGATTGAACCATAGCGTCACACTGGACGATCGAGTTGACGAAGGGATGTACATGCTAGGGGAGAGGAAGCTCGGTACACATCAAGCAGGTCAGGCTGAAGCGTTCAAGATTGTTTCCTCTCTCAGTGGTTTAGTATCAAAAATCTGCTCTCAGTCTCCTCGGGACTTGGCGCAAGTGCGCTGCTAATGAACCGGACTCGGACTCGGGCCTTACCGTGAGCAACCACTGGGGTCAGTTGCCTAAAAAAGTGTGTCCGGCTTTCCACATATGGCAGAGCTCTTCGTTCTCGTTTCGCAGTAACTTCTTGAAGCCCGGTATCCAACTCTTGGGCGAAAACATCATACCGTCTCTTTTCAATCGCGGAGGATCGATCTCCACCCACCAGCAACGACTTGCCAGTGTGACTTCATGTCAGACATCCAGCTTCCCACGAAGACATGCGTCTGTGGTCGCACGTTCACTGACCTTGGAGGTTTCACCAGACACGAAAGAAGCTGTCGGAAGGGCAAGAAGAGACTTTCCGCTGCTCTGGCTAAGGCGAAGGAAGTTTACCAGGTCAAAAAAGCCAAACTGTCGCTCTCGAGGCCCAGAAGCGCAGATGCGAGTGCTAATGGTAGGGGCGGGAGCGAGTTAGATCCGGCGGGTGGTGAGGATACCAACCGGCAGGCATGTTTTCACTGAATATTTACTTTGCGATATCTGAAAAATTCTGCAGGGTGTTCCCTCCTCTTCATGCGAACATCAGCGATCCATAGTCAACACTGGCGACCACGGTGACGAACGGAGCGACGCTGCAAATAATTTCGAGGTATGTAGTTATTATTTCGGACGTAGCCCTCAATAATACTGAATATATATGTAGGGTGATCTACCTTTAGCGCTACGTCGGCCATGTAGAGTTCGCCGCCTACCACTGCGCTTTCGGCACACGTCACCTGAGTCGCTGCAGCCCCTCCCTCCTCCTCCGCTATCCATGGATTCAAACGTGCCAACGGAACCAGGAATTCGTCGCCAGGTAGACTTAGGAACAATGGCCACGCAACGCAACTCATCCGCTCCATCCCCGTCCACGTCCCGTCGGTTACTCAAGAGATTTAAAACGTTGATGAATAGATTTAGTTTGTTCCGCGTCTACACTACGGAGAGTCTTCCTTCGCACGATCCGGATGATCCATATTCAATAGAACACCCGCTGCAACCATCCGTTCAAGATTCTCAGCATTCGGCGACGACAAATCCCTTCGATCCTTACCCAAATGAGAATGCAATGCGTTTAGGAGACTGGTATTGGAATCATGGAGCCCAGAAATCAAGAGAAGATTTCAAGCAACTCCTTCACATTGTCGGGAACCCTGTGTTTAACCCTGCTGATCTAGATGGGGTCGCATGGGATTCCATCGACCGAGAACTTGCCAATACTCATGCTTCTGATGCGGGTTCGGATGCCCCGGAGTGGTTAAGCAGTGAACGTGGCTGGAAATCCTCTCCGATCACAATCTCCGTTCCTTTCCACAGCCGTTCGGCTGATCCGGGGCCTAAGTCCTATACTGTGCAAGACTTCTACCACCGTTCCCTTATATCGATCCTAGAAGAAAAAGTCACAGATCCCGCCCAAGCAGCACATTTTCACTACGAGCCGTACGAATTACTCTGGCATCCACCTCACAGGGACCGTGATATAAAGGTGTACGGGGAACTTTTTACCTCCACCGCGTTTCTCGATGCCCACAGGGAGCTGCAAGAATCACCTCCGGAGTCCGATTGTAATTTACCTCGCATTATTGCCGCATACATGTTCTGGTCGGATGCGACGCAACTCTCTACATTTGGTAATGCAAAACTATGGCCGCTTTACGTCTATTTCGGAAATGAATCGAAGTATCGTCGATGTCAACCATCAAACAATTCCTGTTCTCATGGGGCTTATTTTCAGACGGCGAGTATCCATATTTCTGCATTCTCGCGCCCTTTGATTTCTTACTGATTGGCCGTTGGACTGTCAGCTCCCTGATGCATTCAAAGATTTCGTTATGCATCATTCTGGAGGGAAGAGTCTGAGTAATGTTCTCATGACCCATTGTCATAGAGAGTTTTTCCACGGACAATGGAAAGTACTTCTCGATGAGGATTTTATTGAGGCGTATAAACATGGTGTCGTAATCACCTGTTGTGATGGCATGAAGCGCCGCTTCTACCCCCGTATTTTTACCTATTCTGCCGACTATCCAGAGAAGTGGGTCTCATCTAGCCTTTTATTAATCATGCTGATTTTTCTTCCTTCACAGAGTCCTCATAGCATCCATTCGCAACCTTGGCGGCTGTCCTTGCCCTCGCTGTAGGATTCCAATGGGTGAGGTCCCAAATCTCGCCACCCCAAAAGATATGCGAGATCGGGAACTGCTTGCCCGCCATGATAATTATGAACGCATTGAGATGATACAAGCAGCACGAGACCTCATTTATGAAAATAACTATGCCATTACGACGACTCAGGTTGAGGCCCTTCTGAAACCTGAATCGTTGGTCCCAACACGGGTAAACTCTTTCCAATGTTAGCACAATATCTTAATAATTCCATCTTGCAGAATGCGTTCTCGGATAAGTTGCATGCTCTAGGTTTCAATCTCTTTCTCATGCTGGTGGTAGACCTGCTCCATGAATTTGAATTGGGAGTTTGGAAAGCTATCCTCACTCACCTTCTTCGCATGCTAGAGTCTCACGAAGAAAGCAAGATACATGAGCTTGATCGCAGGTCTTTTTTTCAAGTTTTCTGGATCTGTTTCCTTGTATTCACTCGTCTCATATTTAGATACCGTCAAGTCCCGACGTTTGGACGTGATACGATCCGTCGTTTCTCCCGGAATGTGTCAGAAATGAAAAGGACTGCTGCCTTTGACTTCGAGGATCTCTTACAGGTTAGCAACTTGATTGACGAATTCAGCTTGAGCTTACATTCACTCGAGTGTGCCATGCCAGTTTTTGATGGATTATTTCCAGAACCGCATAATTCATCTGTGTTGAAGCTACTTTTCATCCTTTGTCATTGGCATGGCCTCGCAAAGCTTCGGATGCATACTGATGAGACCCTTCGGATAATGGATGGCGTCACAGTATCTCTAGGAAGAGAACTTCGTGCATTCAACTCCGAAACGTGTCCTACTTTCCCGACCCGCGAACTCAGGCGTGAAGCGGAAAGTCGAGTGCGCCGCCAGAAGCAGTCTCAATCACATACGTCCGTACGAAGATCAACCCAAACGGCTTCACGTCAGCCGAAAACCCTGAATTTGCAAACATACAAACTGCATGCGCTTGGTGACTACGTGTCTTCCATCAGAAGATATGGGACTACCGATTCTTACTCAACACAACTGGTATGAAATATGCCATTGAGTTGACCATACTCTCATTACCGCTTATATTACAGGGAGAGCGAGAGCATCGGGTTGGAAAAGGAAGATACCTTCGGACCAGCCGCAAAAATGTAATCCGTCAACTCACTCGAATCGAAAGGCGCCAGCTACGCATCCGGCAGATTCGGCAGAGAGTAGACCGGGATGCTACACCTGCGACGTCACCGGAACATATACCTACGGACCTAAAAGGACACTACCAGGTCGGAAGTTCACAGAACCATCCCCTGGATGTTTCGACGTTTTGCCGACAAAATTCTGACGACCCGGCTGTTAAGGTGATTGATGCTTCGCGTGTTCTTCAATTACCGTGCTCATGAAAATGTAGGACTTTGTGTTCAAACTCAAGCGCCATCTATTGCCTCGCATCGTAGCGATTCATGGACTAACTTGTAACTCAGACCTCGATAGCGATTCAAATCCGGCCACCTCTACTGGGTTAGAAGATGGTTATGATGCGCTACCCGCCAACTTGGATCACGTTATATTCAAAAACAATCGCATTTACCAGCATCACGTCTTGCGGATCAACTACACGACCTACGACGTGCGCCACGCTAATGATATCTTCAATCCCAACACTGAGCACCGTGACATTATGATGCTCCATCGCCCAGAATCAGACGGAGATCGCGATCGATTTTGTTATGCTCGGATCGTCAGAATATATCATGCTAACGTTCAATTCATTGGGCCAGGGATGAAGGACTACTTGCCTCGTCGCATGGATTTCTTGCACGTGCGGTGGTTTGAAAGGGCCCCAGAACAAGACCTGCATGGTCTTGAAGCTTTGAGACTCATCCAGACGGACGACCCCACATCTTTTGATTTCGTGGATCCCGCGGATGTAGTGAGAGGCTGTCATCTCATACCTGCATTCAGGTATGGGACACTCTGTCGAGAACAGATTGCAACAGGCCACACTGCAAGAGGCCCAGAGGATTGGAAATGTTATTATGTTAATAGGTATGGGAGACTCGCCCGTCGATGTCTCTTAGTAATATCTCACACCGGTAAAGATTTGTAGATCGTGATATGTTGCTCAGGTTCCATTGGGGCCTAGGCGTCGGGCATACATACTCACATGCCCGGAGTTCTTCCGAAGAGAACCAGCAGTCCACTATGGCCGACAGTGACAATCCCCCAGACGCTGCACCATCGCCCCATTCTAGTACTCAGTCACAAAGTCACGCTGGTGGTGCTACTGCAGAAATGCTTGTGGATTATCCGGTCGAGGAGTTTGTGCTTCCTCAATGGGATGGCTCGGACCTGGAGTGGGATATGTGGGATTCCGAGTCTTCCTCTGAAGAAGATACTGACATCGAGACCATGTACACTCTGTACGACGATGGTGCTGACTCCGACTATTGAACGCCAAACTTCATTATGTACCTAAAATTACAACGATCACAAATACTGAATTACGAAAAGTCAACTCTATGGATACTGTCCGACATCACTGGCAATGGCTCTAACAGTGTCCCTGCCAAGATCATTCAATTTATAGAACTTCAGAAATTGAAGCTCCGGACGAGTGAGAAGCGACCGAAACGGACAAGATCCGAAGATATATCTGAGATTTCTGACCAAAAGGGGTCAGATCGTGAAGATGTGGTTGCGCCACTAACGGTGAC
>JBBPOL010000547.1:0-12108 GCA_038091435.1 Leccinum variabile | reverse complement strand
GGTGGCAGCCACCCGAGCCATCATTTCAAACGGTCAAGAATACCCTAATCTATGGACTCCCTGCATCCCCCGGGAACGACAAACTCATCAACTTTTGCAAGCTCGTGCAGTCTCGCCGCTTCCGGTGGGCATGGAGTGATACGTGCTGTGTCAACCAGAGCGACAAGGGAGTTCAGCAAGAATCAGTTGTGTCCATGTTTCACTGGTATCGTCGCGCGGCGCTCACAATCGTCCATCTTCTCGGTGTTCACTCGAAGTCGCAAAGGAAGGGCTTTTTGTGGGAAAGCATCTGGAACACTCGTGGATGGACATACCAAGAGTACGTCGCGTCAAAGGTCGTACAATTCTATACAGAAGATTGGAAACCGTACCTGGATATCCAGTTGTACAACCACAAGGAATCGCCCCTCATCCTCTCGGAGATGGAACAAGCAACCCATTTTCCTAGCCAGGCCCTCGCAACACTTCAACCAGGGCTGAGCAGGGTGCGTGAGAAGTTGTACTTGGCTTCGAATCGCGAGACGACGCGGGTAGAAGATATCGCATACTCGTTATTTGGTATCTTTGATATCGCACTCCCGGTCATATATGGCGAGGGCACGCGAGCAGTCGGTCGTCTCTTGGAACACATCCTCACGCGGTCCGACAATGTCACGATTCTCGCTTGGACTGGGATCTCGGGCAGTCACCACAGCTACCTCCCTTTGGATCTCAGTGTTTATAATCACGTTGTTCCCCCGCATCTTCCTGTATCAATCAAGACTGACAAGATCGACAGTCTCACTAAGGCCTTGCATTCGTCGCTGCCTGGTCCTTCCTTGTCTCATCGACTGTACAAGCAGCTATATAATCTGCAGCCTGCGTCGCTAGTCGCTGGTGGACTGCGGCTTTCTGGTCTCGTTTTCCCTCTCAACGACCTCGAACGTCTCCCAGAACATGATTCAAACACCTTCCTTCCTGTCTATCGCGCGATAACATCCGCTCTTGGAGACGTGCGGATCGAGACCAAGGAGAACTTGATAGGGATGGAGGGATTGGTGCTCATTCATCCGTGGATCAGCCCTCTTATCGACGAGGATTTCTCTGGCAGAACTTCTCGATTTGATCTAGATGCCCGTGCGCTGAGGCTTGTCGCTCGGCTGAGACAGCCGTTCGGTGCGCTGTTACTCGCTTCCCAGAGTCGCCTGCAATACAAACGTGTCGCGACGGACAGTTTCATTCAGGTTCAGATCCGGGCGGAGACATCGTTGGAGGAATTGATGGAGAGCATTGGTACGGTCGACGTGCAGTAGTCATGCGTTGTTGGTTACATCTATATTCCGCCACTATACATAGTTGATTTGTCGGAAATCCTTTGTACCACTTCACTTCGTCGGGTATCATTTTATCCTCAAATTTCGACAGCGACGCTAGCACCACCTGATTAGTACGTGTGGTAAGTGACGCATACATGTGTTTCGGACTCTCACCTGAAAACCACATGAAGATAGCCGACGCGACATATTCGGAACACGTCCTGGTACCTCGATCGAGCCTAAAATTTTGATTGATGATTGACCGACGGACGACTTCATCTGCCGTTGAGCGACTGGCGTTCGGGCAGGGAACGCCGTGGCTTGAAGACGGACAGGGACTGCCACACCACTCTATTTTGCTGATCTGATCGATCAGCCACTGGTACATAGCACTATGCTATGTTTGTGGTGCTCGCCGTGTCACGCAGAAGGGACTCGGAGCCTGAGGAAGGACAGGACTCGGGACGGTCGTGGCTTTGCGGCTACATCGTCGCAACTCGGGCCGATGTCGTCGTCAATTATAAGCGGACTGCGGTGTTACTCGTACCCCACGGTTTGCAACCCTAGAGGACCGATGGATCCTCGGCTTTGGCGACGTCAAACGCGCTTCATAAAGGTAATAAAGAGATTAGATTCAAGGAAGGAATGTGTGTGTTCTACATCGTGTCCATGCGTGATAGTCCAGACAGAATACAGATACTTATGCGCGGTGATAGATGCTTGTGCGGATACGTATATATGTAACAAATGGGGTTGCAGAGTGTCCAGTGTGTCGATCGGGAGAGTCATGATGATCATTGCTGTACCTGATACCTTGATGGTCATCAGAGGGCTGAGCACGCCTCAGGTCCGAGAATGGCTAGGATTTTCGAGCGCGAGCACTGTGCATCGCGTCTAAGCTTGCGGGCGGCGCGTTCTTTGGCTTCGGCGATGTTGTTGTAGACCTCTGCGAGGCTGGTACAGGGTTCCTCCTTTTCGGGGTGCTCTCCGTCACAGTCGGTCTCGGTCTCTGATTCGGACTCGGAGGAAGGGTAGAGGATGAGCGTCGGGGGCTGGGGACGCGAGTCTCGACTTCAGATGGCGGGGGGGAGACGTCGATGTAAGAGAAGTGGAGGGGGACGTTATGGAGTAGCTGCAGGAGCGCGATTGGCATGTTCAAGGGCCTATTGATGGGGAAATGACCGTCGTCGGTGTCCAAGACGTCGAAATCGCAGTCATCGTCATCGTCATCGTCATCGTCATCGGCGTCGCCATCGTAACTATCTTCGTCCTCTTCTAGATCGTACTCGGGATCAAAGGTAGGTGACGGGATCGAGAGGTCCGACAGACTCGTATCGTCTCCGAGTCTCGTGTTCGATGCGTGCCTGTACGGCATCAGGGATATGCAACCGGGTTTGGAATGTCCGAAACGAAGGAGGGAGAACTTGGAGTTCTCCCACTTCGTGGGAGTCGGGGATGCACCTAAACCTTTTATCAGAGGATACTGTGGGTTACAATTGGTCACCATGACCGTTCCGCAGGTTTCAGGCAAAACGAGCACCATAAAAAGGGCTGCTCACCGCGTCTGTCATATCTGTCAGAGCCACGTTTCCCAGACAGTTCCCCTTTCAACAATGTTCATTCGTGTTACCCCAATCTTGATCGCACTGTTCGCCACGGTCGGCTCACTCGCAGCAGTCCTCTCATCTAGAGACGACTTGGACTGCACTTACGTGTGCTGCCAGCACTTTGAAGTGGGAGCGCCAGTGGATGCAGTAAGTAATCGTGTCGCCGTCCGTCATTGAAGGAATATCCACTGATTATTGTTGACCGATAATCAGAATAATTACTATGGATTAGGATGCGTCGAGACGGACGCGAGCGATGCAAACTTCTGCGACAGTGGAATGCCGGGATGTTGCAAGATATTCAACGTGAGTAGATCGATGGCGCCGACTTGCCTTTTCTTGAATGAGACGATCTGACTCGCGGAAAATGCACAGCCAGATTACGGCTCGTGGAAGGAGTGTAGCCTTCTCTGAGTGCACCCGCTCAGTGACTGATCCGAAAGGCGGGAACTGAAGTTGTTCGGCGATCGAGGAGATTTACTTTTAGTCGCTTTGTACTTGGTCAAAATTCCGTGGGAACAACTGACCGGAAATTACCGCAGTCACCGCGGCGTGCGTCTAGTACTCGTGGCGAACGCAACTGGAGTGTCTACCCTGGGTCCCTCTAACCACCCCGACGGCCCGCTCACAAACGTCGCGTTCTCTGCTCTCGCTGGTTCGACGAGCAAAAAAGCAGCTCAATTCAAGACCGTATCCAACCCTACGCAGGCTCTTACACAGCTTGCCGCACGCAAAGACAAGCTGGCCATTCTCCCGGAAGGATCCATAAATGGTATGGAGGTCCCTGCGTGCTGATATATCTGCGCTGATGGAATCATATCAGCCAACTCGCCCGAAGTTCCATGTATCCTTCATGATAGGTTTGGTCCTACCACTGGTCTCAGGCATGTGGATTATTTCGGGACCGTCTTCCGTTTAGTAGACGGGGAGTGGACGGAGGTGTCACGTAGTAGGGACCAATGAAACGCGATGATATGTAATGTCGCCCACGGGCTTTCATCACTTCTTTGTACTTACATAGTAACATCACCCGCGACGAGATACGAAGAAGTTTTGAAAGCCTGTGAACAAAGTCAAGGATGAAGATCTGTCATGGGCCAACACGGTTCGCATCCATCAAGTCCGCCAGCTTTCTATCATCAATTCCGTCATCTCTGGGGATGATTTTACATGGGAAAGGGAGCGGATGGCTGCAGTCTCCGTGTCAGCTTGAACGCCTGCTCAAACTGGCCAGACGAACACTCGCCTCGAGAAACCCGTTGTCCACTTTACCTTATCAGACCCTTCCGTCTTATTGATCCTGAACAATGCTAGCATGCATACCATCGCAGACCACAGAGAGGCCTCTGCGACGTGTCTTCCAGGGCTGCATGAGGTGTCTGTCACAATAAATAATTATAGATAATGTCACCGTCGACGTACCAGATTCGGCGCCCGAACCCAAACACGAAAGGAACCTTGTCATCGTTCAGCCTCCCTTGCTCGTCCAAGAACCTCTCTGGCATGAACGCCTCGGGGCTCGGATACTTTTTCTCATTGTGCGACATCGCCCTGCCATGACCCATCACCGTCGCCATATGCACACAAACTGTAGCCGCGATTCTTACCACACATTCGGGATGATCGCCACACCTGTACAGAAACGGTCAAACGGGGTTTACTCCTATAGCTCGCGTACTTACGTTGTGGAATATAATACCCGTGGTAAATGTCATCTTCGCTGGTCGCGTGAGGAATTCCTAAAAACTTGTCAAATGTATCCAGGATGAGCGTGGAGTAGCAAACGCACCGAAGGGCAGCACTGGGTGCCAGCGCATCGTTTCCCGCATGATGGCATCCACGTACGGCAATGATGCTCTGTCTTCAAAGTCTGGCAAACGTTGACGCCCGACGACATCATCTATTTCCGCTTGTGCACGCTGCTGAACCTCTGAGTGATTCATCATGAGGTAGACAAATGTCACAAGAGTGGCATTCGTCTGTCGAACGGTGACTCCGTGATGAAGGCAAGGGAAGGCGAAACGCACGAACCGTCTCGACAGCAGCTGAATAAGTGGTTGGTTTGCGAGGAAAAGATATTTCTGAAAAACGGAGAATTCACCTGCGTATAGTGTCCCAGCAGAGTCCTTGATTGCTTGAACTAACTCCGGGTCTTTGGAATCATGGTCTAGGCGATGTCGAGCGATCGCATCAGCAACCATGGACGGTGCTGCTGTGCCTTCTCTCTTATATTGACCATCAACCCCCACAAACACGAATGTCAACTTGGGTACGTACGATCTGAAGTTTGACCCACTCGTATGGTTCGTTTACCGCCTCGATCGTGAGACGTCGACACTCGTCTGCATGGATCTTGAACCCCATTCCAGGAAGCCACGTTGGGAGTGCCTTTACTGTGTTATGCTTATCAGTACTAGTCGATCGACGAGATTCACCGTATCGGATTTAAACGACGCACCAAAGGGGAATACAGCACATACCGCGATCACTCTGACCGTGGTGGCATGTAGAAAGATGTCCGCGGCACGTTGCATTGACGACAAGAACGTCTTGTTTCCCTTTGCATTGTACCCATATGTCACCTCCATGACTACGGCGGCCGAGAACCTGAGCACGACGAGTGTGAGCACTGCAGTAACTTCCTGAGGATAGAGACGGACGTCCTGAAATGGTCTGCGTAGCTGGCGGGATCGTCCAAGAGATATGTCACCAACTCGTATGCCTTTTGTAGCTGTTTTGGGCGTTGAGCCAGCACTGCCTGAGCGTTGAAGAATTGGTGCAAGAGCCGTCGGTGTAGCCTGAACCTCGGTCCGTAGCGCGCGCTAGTCGTCGCCCATTCCCAGCCGAACCTTTGTCAAGTCCGTGTCGATACGACATGGTAAAAAGCAAGGTGGGGTGGAACTTACAGGTCTGCGATGGGAGACCCAGGTCTGTCAGAGTACTTTTGTGAGCGCTTTTCAAGCAACGCGTTTGCAGCTTCTTCAGAGTTCAACAAGATCATGTGTCTGCGGAGAGCGCGCATATGGACGATGTCGCCTGCTCCGATATGATCCCGCGTCAACGTCGTGTTCAGGATTCAGGTACAGGTGACGAGGAGAGAAACAGACGCACCATGTTTCTTTGCCCATGCTGTATAAGTGAGGAAGGGCGCATCTCTATTTATGCCTAGCAAGTTCCCGAAGAAAGGAAGTGGCTTAGGGCCAGGCGGGAGCGGGGGTCTGGGGGAGTTTGCTTGTGTCTGCGACGGACGTTGAAGCTTGCGAGCACCCTTGATCAGAAGCAGAATGACAACCAGTCCTACTAGAGCTGATGCGATCAATGATGGCATTATGCAGTCTAAAGAAATGAGTCTGCTTCACTGGGCCCAGGAAGCAAACATGTAATTCTCACGCCCAGTAGACATGTTTCTCGTCAAGTGGACCAGTAAGTTCAATGTACCTTTTTACTTACCTCTTACCGATTTTATTCAGCCCCCGAGCGACGGAGAGACGACCAAATCTTACCTGTCATACCAAACGAGATTTACCTTTACGTCTTTGAATTCATCGCCCCATCCAATGAACGCCTGCCACCAAAAGAATTCAAGACATTCCACAGGCTTGCTCATGTCTGCAAGTTCTTTGCCAACGTCTGCCTCCCACGCGTTTTCGAGTCCGTAGAGGTCTCTAGCTTCGTTTCCCGCACAGACACCACCCACAGGTACAAGGCGTCGCTTGCATCGATGCTGTACACACAGATTTCAGAGAAGCAACCTCTCGCGCTCGCGCTTGCTCAAACAGTGAAGGCGTGTCATTTCACCAACCCAGCGCTGGCCCGCACCAGCACCACGGACCCATGGTCGATCGATTCATTCACTTTCAAGAAGAACATTTCTGCAACCATACTCATGAAGAACTTCCGTGAACTCCTCTTCTCAAACTATGTTGTGGAAACGGAGCACTGGAGTATGATCGCAGCACTACCGTCGCTTGCAGATCTGTCGTTACATTCGTGCGAGCTTGAGGAGCCCCCTTCAGTGGGCGCCGAGGACGAGTTCGAGCTGAAAGTTTCTCGACTTAGTGTGCTTGACTGTAAAGGGGATCTGATACCTCTCGTGGTCGTTGATCTGGGGTGCTTGCGCATACTCACGATGGAATACGGAACGCTCAATGAAATCTGGTTCTATGACTGGGAGGGTCGGCTGCTCGCCGACTCCTCTGCCATCACAGAACTGCACTTCCATGTTAGCGAGGAAGTACTTCACAACATGAACTTCTCTCTGGATTACGCCCTCACGCGAATGTCGCGGTCTCTCGAGGTGCTGTGTGTCTTGGTTGAAATTTCAGATGATTGCGAAGATAATGCTCTATACGTCCGAGTCTTCGCGGACATGTTGGATACTCCTTTGAAGAGCATTGCTTCCTTGAGCTCACTCACGGTGCGAGTGGTACATGGGACGCTGGTCACGGATGTAAGTCGCCGTGCCCCTTGTTTGGTGTCTCGCATGGTCACTGAATCACTCATCGTCTCCCCTCCCTGTAGGAGCTTTCCCGATCTATAATTGGTATGGATCTCTGCATTTGTGAGATCTGTGCTGAAGGCTGATCGTGTTTGCTATGCCTGGTTGCATGGCGCCTCAGATAATCTGTCTGTTGTTCGACGTATCCTTCATGATCACTTCGAAGTTACGTCCGGTCATGATATTAATCTCAAGCATGTAGATTTTTTCGGGACGGTGTTCCGTTTGGTGGACGGGGTGTGGTCGGAAGGCGCATAGTACAGGACATGCAGACGCAACATGTATGCCACCGATTCATATTTATCTACGAGCCATATTTTGCCGCCTCTCAGGATCGTGTATGCGCATGATTGTGGGAAAAACACGCTAGCATATATATATATGAGATGATCGACGCGTCTTGCCATATCACCTCCACAACCATGTCTCTCCTCAAGTGGACCAGTAAGTTCAATGTACCTTTTCACTTGCCTCTCACTGATTTTCTTCAGCACCCGAGCGACGCAGAGACGACAAAATCTTACCTCTCATACCGAACGAGATTTACCTTCACGTCTTTCAATTCATCGCTCCCTCCGATGAGCGTCTACCACCAGACGAACTCAAGACATTCCACAGGCTTTCTCGTGTCTGCAAGTTCTTTGCAAACATCTGCCTTCCACACGTATTCGAGGCCGTGGAGTTTTCTGGCTCTGCTTCCCCCGATGGTGCTCCCACATACAAGGCGTCACTTGGATATATGCTATGTACACAGATCGCAGAGGAGCAGCCGATCGCGCTCGCGCTCACCCAGACAGTGAAGACGTGTCATTTCACGAACTCGCAGCCCCGCGACGGGTGCTCACAGTGGGCGGCCGATTCCCTCACTTTGAAGAAGTCCATTGCTGCAATGACGCTTATGAGGAACATCCGCGAACTCCAGCTCTCGAACCTTGCTGTGAATGCAGATCACTGGCGTGCGATCGCTGCGCTACCGTCTGTCGAAGAACTGTCCTTCCATCAGTGCTACATTACGGAACATCTCCTCATGGACATCCAAGTCGGCCGGAAGAAATGGATCAAGATAAAAGTGCCTCGACTTAGCGTGGTCAAGTGTGTCTGGTATCAGCTACTCCTGGCAGCCACCGACATGGATTGCTTGCGCATGCTTACGATGGATTTCATGTCTCTCGAAGATACCATCTGGTTTCAGCAAGAGGCGTATTGGCTTCACTGGTCTACCGTCACGGAGCTGCACCTTCATACTTTGGAGATCGACGCACATAAATTTCAAGACCCGGACTACACACTGGAAATGGAGTCTATCCTCAAGCAGATGCCGCGGTCTCTCGAGGTGCTGTGTTTCTCGGTTGATGGATTGGCAGCAGCTCGCGGAATGGTCCCGTTTATCTTGAAAAGCATGTTGAGCGATGATGCTTGGGACAACCTTTCTTTGCTTCACTCACTCACGGTGCGAGTGATAGACGGCACGCCGGTCGAGGACGTAGGTCAATTTGTGTTCCTCATTTGGCGTCTCTCACCGAATTACTTCTCGTTTCCGCTAGGAGCTTTCCCGATTCATAAAAGGTACGAATTTCCACATGCGTAGTAAGTTCTGGGGTGAAAGATCGGTTGTGTTTACCGTTGGATGACACACCAGGTAAATTGCGCAAAGTTCGACGTATCCTACGTGACTACTTCGGGCCTGGTATCAGTACCGATCTCAGGCATGTTGATTTTTTTGGAAAGGTGTTCCGTTTGGTGGACGGGGAGTGGACGGAACGTGCATTATAGTACAATACACGAACGTATGATTTTTTTTCCTGCTCACGGGGTCGCTTCGTGTGTATATGCTATCGAAGACGTGCATACTTCAAGTTGTAAGTGGTACACCGCGTCATATATTTCTACCAGCCCTGCTTCGGTCAATCACTAGGGCGTGATCTAGTTACAAACTGTGTCGGCACGTTGGAATCAAAGTCGTCGTCGTCGTCATGCGTGGCAGCTAGCCACGACATTGAGAAACAGGGAGGCGGAAGTCTGCACAGGAGGCCATCGAGGTAGTGCAGGGGCCGCTGCATCATGATGGCACTGTGCAACTGTGGCCGTGTCCAAAGGGTCGATACAGGTTGAATCTGGTAGCGAGAAACTAGTCGGTCACGCCAACGAGTTCATACAAGCCTAGGGATACGTTTTTGACATCGATCAATTTGAACGGCTGCTATGCTAAAGGCGGGATGTATGACAAGCAAGGGCACAGGGCACGGCGTGAGCGAACGTACATTGTCAGGTGATATGATTTGCCCACTACATACTTGGGAAACGAGCCCTGATAAGGGCGGGGAAGAAGATGGTGAATGACAAAGTTGCGTATGGTGTACTGTACTACAACACACCTTCCAACCACTCTGCGCCCACCAAACGGAAAACCCTTCCAAAAAAATCTACATACCTGAGGTTAGCAGCGTGACAAGGCCCAGGAGCAAGTTTTTCGTAAAGGACAGCTCGAACTTTGGGTAATGTATCTGATGCAGTCAATGCAATCAGTCATTCATCAGACTTTAAGCACGTGGAGATTTATACCAATTACGGACAGTGAAAGCTCCTAGAGGAAGGGAAACAACGGTAAGCGATCCAGTAAACATGTAGGATATCATACAAGGAGCACAAATCAACTTACGTCCTTATCCTCTTGAGTCAGTGTATCATCTGCCACTCGCACCGTGAATGAGCAGAGCGAAGGAACATTCATCCAAACGGGATGATGCACGACCATGCATGCCCACTGGATGACGTTGCGAGGAACCGTCACCTCTTCAACCGAGAAACACACCACCTCGAAAGCCTGTGGCACTTGTATGCGGAAATCACCCAGCTCTTCCATGTTTGGCAGGTCGCTATATTGGCTAATATGGAAGTGCAGTTCCGTGATGGCAGACTGGGGCATCCAATCCCCCCCCTTTGAAATACCAGAGATTTTCCAAACACCAAAACTCCATCGTAAGCACATGCAAGCACTCCATATCAGCAAGATCCAAGAGTCGAAGGTGATCAACACAGTCAACCACACTGAGCCGAGATACTGTCAACTCGGGCCTCTCCTCGGGTTCGAGATCTGCAGGGAGTGCCAGAATCTGGCACGAATGGAATGATAGATCCTCGAGCGATGGCAGTGCTGCGATCGCACTCAAATGTTCCGTATCCACAATCCAGTTCGAAACTTGGAGCTCGCGGATATTCTTCATGAGCGTCATTGCAGCGATGTATTCCACTGCAATTGTTTTACCACTCTCCCTATCGCTGGGCGGCGAGTTGGAGCTTGTGAAATGGCCTGCCCTGGGTATCTGGGCAAGCGTGAGCGCGAGAGGCTGCTCCTCTGCAATTTGTGTGCATAGCATGGATCCAAGCAACGCCTTGTATGTTGGAGCACTTTGAGGCAATTGGAGCCAGGAAATTCCACCGACTCAAATACGCGGGGAAGGCAGACATTGGCAAAGAACCTGCAAACGCGAGAAAGCTGGTGGAATGTCTCGATCTCCTCTGATGGCAGGTACTCGTTGGATGGGGCGATGAGTTCGAATATGTGAAGATATATCTCGTTTGCTATGATGGGCAAGACATCGTCATCTGAATCTCCGACCCGTCGCCGCTCGGGGGCTGGAATCGATAAAGCAGTGAAAATTTGAGACAACAGGCAATACAAATGAGGATTTTGAACTCACTTGACCACTCGAAGAGAGACAACATGTCTACCGAATACCAACAAACGCTATGGTAAAAGATTTGTTGGGTAGTTCAAGCAGATGATTTGGCAAGAAGCAAACTTCCAAACAGGCTGCGGGCCCCAGTTTGTCTATTGACACCGTTGCGTATCAAGGTCGTACAGTCACTACAGTGCTACGGGTACGCAGGTTCCTACTACTTACAACAACCGTGTTGAGGCCTTCAAATGTGGTAGGGAAAGCTCGGACTCGGAGAAATGAGGGAGTTACTAGTAAAAGACTTGTCATAGTATACTTTGAAGTCCGAGTCGGTGCCTCGGTGGTAGTCCGGGAACGCATTCCTCATTCTACGACGATGGGGGCTCCGCTCAATTCGTCGGGGTTTTGCAAGTAACAACGCAACAAATTTACATGACGTGAATCCGAGTTGCGCCCTGTCCTTCGCCCTCACCCACCCACACTTACCTGCCCGTTTTCCCCCGGATCCCTGCATCGCCCCGTCGCCACATCATCAAGGACGCGGCCAGGGACCACCGCGCCGTGCCGCACGCCACGTCGATCGCGATCGAAGCGGTGTCAATGCGACGCGGCTGTGCGTATGTACTTGGTACAGTATTAGATATGAAAATCAAAGCTGAGCGGTGAGTCGCAGACTGGTAGGCTTGCGTTGAAATGATACTGTCGAGCTTACAGAGTTTTCATTGCAGGGACCTTCATCTCTTCCGTGCACGGTGTCTGCTAGTCTCGATGCCATCCATTTTGGGTGTGTTCTCAGGCACCAACTTGAATGTCTCCAGACGTTCCAGGAAGCGAATACAGCCCAAACGCTTCGTAAAACGGCATGTCGGGTTTCAAGACTAGGCGTTTTCAGTTCCCCGTTCCGGCCTTCTATCAAAAGCCTATCCCCCCCAATTCCCCCAATCAGACTCCACTACTGTGCCGACATTTAAGGGTCCACTCGAGTGCTAGCGTTTTCAGTCACAAACCATCATGATTGCAGCACTCCT
>JBBPOL010000546.1:0-12112 GCA_038091435.1 Leccinum variabile | reverse complement strand
ACTGTGAGA
The DNA here is from genome assembly GCA_038091435.1 of Leccinum variabile. Lineage (NCBI taxonomy): Eukaryota > Fungi > Basidiomycota > Agaricomycetes > Boletales > Boletaceae > Leccinum > Leccinum variabile. The sequence continues at coordinate 12,103 of JBBPOL010000546.1, read as the reverse complement.
GTACTGTCAACATGGACCCTCGCTATGAGAACTATGAGTGCTATGATTGCTATGGAGTACTGTCCAGTACTGTCCAGTATCATCTGGTTTTGCTGATGCAGGCTTGTCTAGAGAGGTGAATACAACCGAGTTCGTCTCCCGATAACCGACAACGCAGGACTATTGAACATCAAGTATCCGCACGCTGTCCATCAACTCCTCCAATGCCATCTCTGCCCGGATCTGAACATTGATAAAACTGTCCGTCGCGACACATTTATACAGCACGCGCCTCCGAAGCAAGCAACAGCGCACCGAACGGCTGCTTCAGTCGAACGACCAGCTGTAATGCACGCGTGGCTAGATCAAACTGAGGAGCCCCGCCAAAGAAACCGTTGTCCAGAAGGGGACTGGTCCAGGGGTGGATGAGCATCAAGCCGTGCATTCCGACCAAGTTGTCGTTGGTCTGTGGTGGTGTCGATGAGAACATGGGGAATGACACGGGTTGTGAGTTCGACGAATTTTCGGATCAGTGGAGTGGTGTCGAGATAACAACGCCGCATGTCTATCGCCGCAAAATCAGCTCCGAGTCGTCTGCGCAACATGAATGAGAACAACTCACCCCCGAGCTTGTGGGTCAGGTGATTTCTCCAACGCTGCTGTCGCAGTCGTCTCGTGCGCGGTGCCACTGGCACGTCGCGTCGTTCGCCGCCGTGTCGTCGTGTGAATATTGCGCGAGGGAAGGGGTAGGTCGAACGGTGAGGACTCGGATAGTGAGGACGAGGTGTACTCACCGTCGTCGGCCTCGTCGCGTCGTTCGTCGTCGTTATGTCGACGTTTGCCTGGTGATTGCGCGAGGGGCTCGGAGGGAGTAGTAGGGTGAGGATGCCACTGGCAGTGGTGAGGGCGAGGGCGAGTATGAGGTAGTAGTACTACTCACCTCGTTGACCTCGTCTTATCCGTCGTCCGTCGTCGTGTCGTCGTGTCGTCGTCATATCGCGGGCGTCACGTCGAGGAAGGGAACTTGAAGCACTCGGAGAGCTGGACGCGAGTCTGAACGGAGCAGATGGAGGCCATGTGTCGAGCTGTACGGTGCGGACGTATTGTCTGGGCAATAGTAGCCATATGGGGTGGACATGCGGTAGATGAGGATCTGAGACTGTGGAGCGAGGACGACGTACGGGGGAGAGGCAGTCCCTACCAGTGGCGACTCTGCCCGTTGTGGTTATGCCGACGTCCTCGCCGTATGCGAAGCCGGCTTCGTCGTCAAGATCACCTCACAAAACTACTGTGGTTCTTGCGCAACGGCGCGCGGGCTGTACGGGCGTTTTATCAACCGTACCCGGTGAGCGTTGTCGGTGCGCCCGTGGATGTGCAGTTCGCGGTTAGCAAGGCCCGGTTGAGGTTAAGATACGGGTCTCGCCGGCGGAGGAGAGCAGGGAGGTACGCGGAGAGGCAAGTGGAGAGGGAGTAGCGGAACTGTGGAAGAGGGAGTGAGTTCGAGTTCGAGGAAGTCACCTGAACGTTCCCTTGACTTTCAAAACTGACTCTGCAAGACCGTCGGCAGTCTTCAGAAATACTGTATTACCCCACCACGTAGCTATATTATCCGCGCTGATCGAACCATCGATGGGATACTGCAGACAAAAGAAAATGATGACAATTGAACAGGCGAGGCCCATGTCGAGCGCGGCAGAGAGGGTATCTGTACGCGTTTCAAGTACCGTGAGTGTGAGTAAGAGAGTAGTACATGCCCATGTTGTATTTCATCCACTGGGAGAGGTGACGCTTGCGGATGACGTGCTGGAATATGAAACCGACAATGCCTCACGCAACATAGTTTACAGGTGCGGCAGAAGGAATCAACGAAGTCCCGCTGAATATGATGGGGAAGCTGAACCATTCATCAACGTCCTGGCTCGGAAATTCGCTACGAGGAATATGACATACTTGATACAGCGGGCCCACTGGCAAGTATTTAGCCATCTCTTCCGGGCAAGCCAGGAGAGAACTGCGCACGCAGCGCCAATTGATGAAAACCAGAACAAGCTAGAGTGTACCTGGCCGCTGGAAAATTGACGCTCAAGGCAATCAAACCCACTAAATTAGGGTGCAACGTAAGTTGTCGAGCAGCGGAGTCACAAGGAGTGTTCGATGACTTACAATTACGGATGAAGCTCCCGAAACCTGTGTAGGATTGCAAATAAAGCCGTCCCTTTGGGTATCTTACTAAACATCCAGGACTAGACAGCAAGCTGGACGGTCCCCGCGATCAGCGTGGCAACCACCTGCTACCAGAACATCTCCCGGGGAGGAATCTTCATGCAATGACCAAGCTTGGAGTCCGATGCAAAGCGAAGCGCATGGTCCACCGGGTTGCATCCCCAGCATTTGAAGAACGGCATGGCGAGAGGACGGCCGGGGATAATATAACCGGCGATCATTTCAGCGACGATGGCCTGAATCATGCCAATGTGAACGATAAAGCGATCACAAGAGCCAACATGAGACCCCACACAGACAAGTCAGTTGGCCAGATTTTGATACAGACAACCCCGAACATGAACATGATCGCGAAGAGGGCCATGTACCGCCATTCAGGAACTTGGGTTTGAGGCGCGCGTGGATGTCGGGATGTTGATCAAGGGATCTGCGTACTTGTTTCCAGACCTGTTTGCGGAAGAACAAGACGGTATGCACGGATGTAGCAGTGACAGATGCAAACGAAAGGCTGTACATGAGAAAGAGTGTCTCTGTATTCAGAAGAACTCCGATCATGATCGGGCGCGCTGGATCAAAGTCAACTTTGGACAAGACGTATCGTTAGCGTGAGGTATTCTGAGCGTGGATTCAATGGCTCGTTAGTTACTTTGCTCAGATGCAGTCCAACATGGTCTTCGCAGCTTTTCCGATACCGATAGGATCCTTTCCTAGCGCGAACCGGGCAGGTACACTGATGGCTCCAGCTCCAGGGAGAAATCCACCTGCAATCGACGCCCGCACGTTCTGGCGGTCCAAAAGGTAAACTACAGCATGATGCATGAGGATGGTCCTCAGCTTACCATTTGGAATCGAGCGCTGTATGCCGCATTGATAATGACATGAGTGCCCCGAAGAGAAGAATTGCTCCCTGTCTTTCCGATGGGCTCCAAGCCATCGAGCCGACTTAAGAGGTTTGAATCGTTGAGCACGTCGGAGTAATCTCTGAGCAAAGCAAGGTGAGTTGCAGAATTGAAGCTGTACATTGCCCGCGGGTCTTCTCTCCCGTACGTCTTGTCGATAGAATAGGAGGTAGAAGCGCTTGCGGACATGGCAAGGTAGAGCGAGCCGAGAGGGACTTATCCACTTTGAGTGAAGAGTCCGCTTCCACTCCGTTCTGGTAAGGTAGTTGCCATCGCTGCTGTGATAAATCCGTTACGCCGATGCGCCCTCTACGGAGCCAAATAATGTGAGAAAGAAATCGATGTTCACCGCAAGTCTGAGAAGATACATGAAGAGGCACCCAGTTTATACGCGTTAGCAGGCTCATATATTTGTATTTTCCTCTATATTTCCGCGTCCTGGGGGTCTACCATTGAATCGTCCTGCAAATTAGATGACCCATCCAAGCCATGGTCATCTTGACGTGTCTAGTCGGGAATTGGGGTTTCTTCCGCGATCCCCAACTGCTGGGACTGGTTGGCGGAGGATGTGCTAGGCAACGGTGCGTCGCAACTTTGGGAATTGGGGCCATCCCCTCCACCTTGAGGCGGGTGGTCAGCAGGCATAACCAGACCCCCGCGCGAATGATGGTATTATTCACCAGGTGCAAGAGGAATGGAGCCAGCGAGCACATCCGTCGCTGAGGAGCTGGCCGCATTTCCCCCCATCATGGCGGCCCTGATTGATCCACCCTCGCCAGCTCGTGCAGTGGAGACTCCGGCGTTGACATCAAGGGTCATCTGAGATGGCTTAAGGGATCGCGGGTGGGGCTTACCTCTGGGACCGCGGGGTGGGATGATCAGACTTGGAGCGAGCCTGACATTGCGGATAGGGGGCGGAATGAGGACGGGTCGAATCCCCGTGCGACGCTCCAAATCCCCCGTTGGATCCGTCATATGCCGATCGAGATTGCGAATGAGATCTTCCATCAGCTTCATCCGGCCGTCAAACTTGGCTTCCAGTTGATGGATCTGGCTCCTCTGATTACGCAGCACGGTTTCTTGAAATCGACGGAAATCATCAGGAACCGGATAGTCGATTTCCAGTTCAGACACGCCGGCAGAGCGTGAACGGAGAACCTGACTGCTGGGGCCCGCCGTTTGCAATGTGACGTCGTCAGCGGCTGGTCCGGGAGTGGATTGAAATTTTTCGTCTGATTTATGCATGGGTTGTTACCGCTTAAATTGGAAAAGAAAACTCAGAGAACGTTTACCGCATTTCTTTCCAGACAGCACTCGGCGCCGTTTCTTCAGCGAAGGGGAGTCAGAGGAGTTTGAAGGGGATGGCATTGCTGGTGGGGATGAGGCGCGACTGGCAGTGACTCGGGACATCGACGGGGAAGGAGGCCTAGACTGGCCGTGACGGACGCCGAAAGCCGCCCGCCCACGCAGACCGCCGGCGTGGTCGCAACCCTTTCTGCGCTGCCTGCACGTCTGGCATGCACCCCATTCCGACGGTGCGCACTTCAATTCCTCTTCTAGGCAACGTCGGCACGCGTTTCCAGGTTGCTCAATCTCGGCTCTATCCTGTTTTTGCTTTCCTGCCGCATCACAGGTGCTTCGTCCGCGTTTGAATCCCTGCCGAGAAGCAGCGGCGCCTCTGCTACAAATTCGATTCAGAATTTCGAAGTCAACCAATCAGTAAAAGGCGCACCTTCTGGTTGTTCTTCCTCGCTCGTCTTCCTCATCCACGGTGTCTCGTTCCAACTCGCGGGGACTTTCCTTCCTCGCCCGTTCTCTTCCTTTTCCCGGCGCGGATATGTAAGGGGGATGATCACGTCCTTCGGGTGGCTTGCTTTGATTATCCGCTCCGTTGAAGGAGGGGTCAGCATCTAATAACTGTTTTTAACGATTCTGCGACGACCACCTAATTACGCGACTTACCTGAGGGCATTGTCGACAGCTCAACCCCATCTTCGGACGCGTTTGCAGCGGCTTCCACGTCATTCCCATTGGTTGACAACATTGTGGCGTCATCCGGCTGGCCTGCTTTGAGATTAAGGTAAATTGTGGAGGGGTTATGAAATGAGAACAAGAGAAACGAACGATTGCCGCCATCCTCCGTCGATCGTCCGTTTTCCGTCAACGGGGTACCTTCCTGCCGGCGTCCAATGGCCCACCATCCGTGGGTTCTGATGACAGCCTCCTCGCAGGCCAAGATGGCCTGGAAATCGGGGGTCTCCTCTTTCTGCCAATGAGCCTCGACGGATATCAGCAAAGGCGGCACGGAATCCGCCTGACACACAACGGAACGAACTATATTCTAAGTTGCCTAAACGTGAAATCTGGAAATACATATATATCACATATCGAGAACGTACCATTTGAACCTTCAAAAGGTTAGCCACTCGATCTCTAGCAGCTTTTCCGTCGGCACGGAGAGCAACCTTTAAGAGCGATTTGACACTTAAATCAACTTGAGCGAGAATTGCATTGGCGGCCATGTGATGGCAGAAGAGACGCGCGGTTTTGAGATCGCTGTTTTCAAGTTGGAATTATCGGACTTTGAATGGACTTACGGGACTTACCCTGTATGGTAGGTACTTTCCACACCTGTGGGCTTGTATTCAACCCGTCGCTGAGGTTCTGCTTGACCAGTGAGTGCTTATCTCCGCCTTGGGCCAATGATTGACACTCTGCCACGCAGTTCGGCCGTTCCAATATAAAAAAATTAAGAACATTGGGCCCCTTCGTCAAGTTTTCTGCTTGTTCGAACTCCCTAGTCGCGAATGGCCCGCTCTCAAAGCATCTGACTTCAAAGAGTTCCTTGCATGCGATGCCCTGGGTTACAGCTGGACTTGACGGCAACCAGTCGAACGGACGTAAAATCGGGCGTGGATCCCAGTCGGTACCGACGAGTTGCAACAATGGTGCGTGTTCTCTGCTCCCCAAGTCTTACAATAGCTAAGGAATGTACGGCAGGTTGTATCTACAGTTGGGTATATATTGATGAGGGCAATTGGCGGGTAAGTTTACGCTTCAGGGTAGCAACGCTGACGAGTGTCGAGCTGCAGATACTTTCACCACAATGCACCAAGCAATTAGCGCACTTAGTTCTGCACCTCAAGCCGTCGGCCTCCTAAACTCGGCGCTCGACACGGCTCCAAACTTTGCGAACCAGATGGAGACGTTGGAGACTGCGTGGGATATTCTGTTGCAGAGGTTCGATCTATGCAACAAGATCGTGGCTGGTATCGCACAGGTACTTGGTATCTTGTTTCTCGACTTCCTTGCCGTCTGAACACCACTTAGATCCACCCTTATCCATCACTAGCATGGTCCGGGACGCACTCGCAAAGCTTGGTCACAGTGTGGGAACAAGTCACAACACATTAGCTTTGCTTACGACGCCCACCGCTCATTCTGTATTTTTTTTTCGCCTCACACTTGGCTTGCAGTAGAAATGTCTCTCTTCAAGTGCTCCAGTGAGTTCACAATACATCTCCGTCTCTTTCATCGATCCGAATTTTCATCGTTGCTCAGCCCCAGAAAGACGGAGGACCGACCAAGTCTTGCCTGTTATACCAAACGAAATATACCTTCACATCTTCGACCTCATCGCTCCGCACAAGGAGCGCCTACAGCCCGAGGATCTTGAGACATTGCATAATGTTTCTCTCGTTTGCAAGTTCTTCGCCAACGTCTGCCTTCCGCGCGTATTCGAGTTCGTAGATTTCTCGTGCTGTTATCCCCGTGACCGTGCTCCCGTACACAAGACATCGCTTGGATCTACGCTTTGCACTCGCATCGCAGAGAAGCAGCCTCTCGCACTCGCCCAAACAGCGAGGGCATGTTGTTTCACCGAATGGTGGTCCAAAAACACAGGCTCCTCTACGGTTGAGCTGTTTGCCAAGAAATTCCTCGCTGCAACGCTGCAGATGAAAAACATCAGCCAACTTGGGCTGTCTTATTGTGTCGTGAACGCGGAGCTCTGGAGCGTGATCACGGCGCTTCCCTCGCTCGAGGATTTGGCGTTCTTCGGGTGCGAATTTCTGCAAGGCCAAGCTGCAGACGCGATAGAACCCGAGAAGAATCCCCAGCTGAAAGTGTCTCGACTGAGCATGCTCGAGTGCGATGAGGATCAGCAGTGCCGCCAGTGACCACAACGTCGACGACAAAATACACACCCGCACACACGCTCCCTCCGTCACCCACAGCATTATTGACGACGACGAGACGAGGGAGACGGTAGATGGCGGCAGTGCGACGAGGACGACGAACGCAATGACGACGTGAGTTCCCGCCACTCTCACTCCCTCACTCCCTCATTCCAGCTCGCCCTTCTCTCACATTCCTCCACTCCGTGACAACAGCAATGAACGCGACGTGACAACGATGCCAATGACACCGACAATGTGACAATGACGACGCGGCGATGGCGTGACGCCGACTGGCGACCTGCACCTGCACCCGTCGCCGAGAATGCGCGCGAATGCACCCTCACCTACAACATCGACAACAACAACAACTCGCGATGCGCACGCACGCGCTCGCTCTCCCCCCTCCCCCTCCGTCCCCCTCCTCCCCCTCCTCTCCCTCTCCACCCAGGCGTGTCCCCACCGGACGCCGACCGCGTGACGACGACGAGGATGCGTCGCGCCGACCGCAGCGACGACGACATCGAGGACGCGCTCTCTCCCTCTCCCTCTCCCTCTCCCTCTCCCTCTCCCTCTCCACCCTCCGTGTCCCAATGGATGGATGCCGACCACGCGACGACCATGTGAAGATGACGATGACGCGTCCGACACGGCGAGGCAACAGCGGCGACACCGACGACGAAGACACAACGACGATGACAACGATGCGTCGAGCACGCTGCAGGTATTGCACACCATGACGGGTCGCTGACAACGCGACGACGACGACTCCCGTCTGCCGCGCCCCACTGTCCCCATCCCCCCAGCTTGCAGTCCGCGTTGCGCAGTCGCTTCTGTCTGCACACTGCTCTTGTGATGTCCCGGAACGGTCAGATACCTGCACCCATGCCCACACCTTACGCGACATCGACACGACAACGAGAAGGATGCGGACGGAATGCGACGATGGCACATGCCCCCGACGTAATGACGTGACGACGCGGCGTGCTGGCAGCACCACGCCACGGCGTCATGACGACACGCCGGTCATGCACTCAGGCTGGTATGCCTCACTCGCCAGTGACCTTTGCTGCCGGGCTGCCCTCGTCGTGCTCTTAGTACTAATATTTAGAGGGAATTTATTTATGAGGTAGTATCTTGAGTGAATGGTAGATACAAGTGAAATCCATACAGAATATGATGTGGGATATAAACATATTCCATGACTTGTCTATATTGCGCCCACTATTTTTTTGGGGTGTGGGACGCCATACTAGGTGTGTGGGGGAGTCGGGGATTGGTGCTTCCGGGCGCCGCTACGATCCTTACAAGTCGACGTGACTCGCATAAACCAACGACGCCAACTTTTGAGCATCCATCTTTTCGTCTCTCGGCACGAACCTACACGGGAATGGGAGCGGATGTCTGCAAACAAATTGTGCATCAGCACTGGACACTTTGTTCTCTGTGAACGGAACGGCTACGCACCATCCGAATCCGCTCGTCCACTTGATGTCATCGGATCCCTGCGTCTTCTCGATGTTGAACAGTGCTAGCATGCACACCATCGCAGACCATAGCGACGTGCCTTCCTGGACTGCGTGCGCCACGTCAGAAAAGGGAGAGAGGGTGATGGTTTAAGTAACACGAGCGAGCAAGATAACGACATCCAAACGGTCCAACGCACCAGATCCGACGCCCGAACCCAAACACCCACGGAATGTTGTCGTCATTCAGCGTGCCGTCCTCCCGCAAGAATCGGTTTGGTATGAATTCATCGGGATTAAGATACTTTTCCTCGTTGTGTGATATGGTCCTGAAAATACCCGTCAGCATTGTATATGTACCACCTAACAAGCTCATGTCCTCACCACACATTAGCCACAATCATCGCACCTGCAGACATCCATCAGCAAGCCGCGGTGGGAATCGAAATGTCTCTCACCACTGGTATGCGGAATATAATAGCCTCGATAGACATTGTCTTCGGTAGCAGCGTGTGGAACGCCTAGAACGGTTAACGAAATGTTGAAACCTAGTCTCCAGACTGAACACACCGATGGGTGTGACTGGGTGCCATCTCATCGTTTCCCGCAATACAGCATCCAAGTACGAGGAAGTCGCCACCGTGCTGCTCGAAAAGCGCTCACAGAAATATTCTGATCGTCGTTTATCGCACGCCGTTGTGACACCGACCGACCATTCCACTCGTCCTCGTTATCTTCCTTTGCTCTATTCTCACCCTTCGTCGCTCGCGAGTAATGATCACAACTAGGGATGATGGAGGAGTGACGGTGTGGAACGCGACGGACTAGTATGTACGTGACCGAATTCCAAGCGCACGGAGACTGGGTGAGAGCATTTAACCGGACTCGACAACAATATCGCAACCGGATCAGAATAAATCCTAATTTAGCAACTTAAATCACCGCAACTTTATCCCCTCCACCCGCATGGCCAAGCCAACTCCTCTCGTGGATGGATGTACAGGCGACGACAAGCAACTCCTCGTAGCTTGTCTTATGACGACATCCACTGTATCGAGACGTCCACATGGACAACAATCTTAAAAAGGAGCATTCGCAACAAATAGAAAGAAAGTTTTATCGCGCTGACATCCGACGACAGGTTCATCGCAGTCTAGTACGGAAAAAACATCATTCTCAGTCTGGGACGCTACATCCCACCAACACCTTACGACGGTCAAAACGTCAACCCTATCTCTCACGTCGCCCATGGCCACCTCACCAAACTACGACATCGCGGTCGCTCCAAGCAGAATCATTCTTCGACATCTTTTGGACATCAATCCCTCACTCACACTACTGTGAGAACGTGAGTTTCACAAATTCTATCAGATGTCAGACTACATTTTTGACTCGAACAGATTCTCTTGGAGCCAGAATCCATGCCGCTCAAGGACGAAAAACGTTGATCTCGGAGACACGGTGAAGCCCCTACATGTTCAGAATGCAAGTCAAGGTGTGTTGATTAACTGACTGACTGCCCCACTGTTATTCACTTCCGTCAGCGACGAGCACTGCAAGTCTAGAGGAAATTATTCAACGACTCCGTGACCAGCTTGCTTCATCTCCCATTAGCGCACAGCATGATAGTACAAGTGCGTTCTCTCTGTCTTCATCCACACCTCGTTGACAGTCACCTCTCAACGCGTAGAGAATCAATTAACGAGACTAGCAAATCTGGACCTCGAACTCACCCCGAGATCATTTCAATCTCCGATTATGATACCGTCTTACTGATCTAGGTGTGAGTGCAAAGTTCTCGGTGTAGGGTTCTCGGTGTGGAGTTCTCGGTGTGGAGTTCTGTTCTCGGTGTAGGTAGTGTGTAACTTGGCTTCCGTGCGCTGCCGCGTTTTTTTTGCTCGTCTGCTACCGCGTTTTTTCAGATTCCACCGTGTTTTTTGTGTTGTACAGTGTACCGAAACGTATCACTTTTTTTTACATCACCCCAAGTGTGCAGTCCAAGTGCCTACACAGGTAAATCTTTCATTCTAAGTTGTGTACACTCAGGAATTTCAGAGATATTCATTGTATGTATAATGTATACTACAACCAGACAGGAATTAATTGTGAGTCTGTGATCCACAAAGCGCAGCACCGAGTGGCATGCGAGGGAGAGGCTATCTAGGCTGTTGGACTCATTTGCTGCGCCCATCGATTGACGTTAGGGTTCGGCACGGGCACGGGTCAGTATCTGCAGGCCACATACCCGGGATGTGCGTGCCAGCCTGAGTGCACGGCCATGTCGTCACGTCGGGGAGATGTGCCGCTGTCGTCATTGCCGCGTCATCGTCGTCGTGTCGCGTCGTTGAGTCGACAGTTGGCGTCGCTCCTCCTCGTCCTCCTCGTGCCGTCGCTGTCATCGTGGCGTCGTTGTGTCATCCGAGTCGCGTCCTCGCGATGTGGGGTGGCGCTGCATGAAAGAGGGGGGAGCCTTGAGGGAGTGACTGAAGGAGTGGGGGAGGGATTGAGAAAAGCGGGAACGCACGTTCATCGTCACCGTCCGTCTTCCTCGTCCTCGTCCTCGTCGCGCCGCCACCGCCTCCCGTCTCCCTCGTCTTCACGTTGCCCCCACCGCACGTTGCATCGTCGTGTCGTGTCGTCGACGACGACGTTGCGGGTGAGGGAGTCGTTGTCAACGACGTTGTGTGAGGGAGCGTATGTGCGGTGTGTGCGTGCCGTCGTCAGCGTTGTGCGTGAGGGTGCGTGCGTGCTGTCGTCGTTGTTGACTTCGCGGGTGAGGTCGGTGAGGGTGCATGTGCGTGTGTGCGTGAGTCGTTGTCGTTGTCGTCCATACAGAGGGGCGACGATGTGGCCCGAGGACGAGAAATCCAAACTCCGCACGAAAAGATCTCGGCGTGAGTTCCTATTCCTCTGCTTAGTGTCCTGCCACCATCATACCTCAACCTCAAGGATGTGAGTTAATGCATTTTGAACTGACATCATTATCTTAGTCCACTGTTATGATGTACGTCCACTAGAATGGACGTATCGGATCAAATCAATCCCAATTGGACAGCAACAACGAAGATGGCGACGTTGACCTGCTCGAGGTACAAGTTCGATCCTGTTCCTGTTCGAAACATGTCATCATAAGGTACAGGTAGAGCTCCCACCTACGACGCTCACGGTTGATGATCAGTTCAACTACGACGAGGTTTGTGATCCATTCATTCTGACTTTGCTGCCGTGCTGATGCTGCGGACGGCACCCTCGGCCACGTCGTCTATTCATTATGAGGACCAGATGCCACTGCCTGCCTCATCCCACTCCACATCGCAGCCTCCAGTCCACCTCATGACCTCCGCCCTAGAGATACATTCAG
>JBBPOL010000545.1:0-12125 GCA_038091435.1 Leccinum variabile | reverse complement strand
TGGGCCTCTGGATGCGGACCTGCTGTCCTCTGATGTGCCTGGCATCAATGCTACATTTGCACCCACAGCTGAGTTGCCCACATGTGGCACACTGTCATTGGTGTTACCTATGAAGAAACTATTGTATCGAAATCATCTGATAAAAAATGCTAAGTCATACTGTCATCTGTTGCCACCATCTGCTGCTCTGACTGCATGTCTTTATTCTCTGTTGCTGTCTTCTTCTGTCTTTGAACTAGCATATATTGTTAAGTGAATAATGGGCAGAAACTATGAGATCGCTATGGCTTACTGTTTGCACACAGATTTCTGCTTAGAAACACTGCGACTCAATCTCTGATTTGCCATCCCACCACTTGTTTTTTGGGATCATTCTGATCTTAAATTGGTATGCGGAACTGCTCCACAGGCCATCAGCAGTGTCCTGATTTTCATAGAATATCTCCCAGTCTGGAAGATAATTGTTGAGCTAGGAACAATAGCACAGTTTCAGTAGTACTCACCAAGGTCCCTCATGTTGATCGTTTCCAAGATGGGCTTCTTATTGGTTTGCCTCCAAGTATCACCAACATAATACTCATGACACCCCATGTGAAATTTGACCACCAAATACATATTGACTTGGAAGTTGCAGAAGTGGTACACCATATTTGTTCCCTTTGTGATACAACACCCCATGAACAGACTCTTGATCACTGCATCCATGTATGCAATGTAGCATCCAACCATCATCCAAAATGGACGGTCGAGCTTGATGCGAGCATAGTGTTCGATAGCAATGAATAGATGGTGTCACCAGAGGAAACAAAGAACATGTTGATAATACAAGTTAGGAATGAGGATGTCGGGTTCAGTGGCCTCTGCAATTTTGTTGTTGACTATGTGAATGGAAAAAAAAAAAAAAATGGGCTGTCCATGATGACAGTGGAGTATTCCACTTCCTTGATGAAGGCAAGCTCAAAGGGATATTAATACTAAAAGCTCACTGAGTGGCTTGCTGGAGATGTGTTCATTGTAGTGGTTGTCTTGTTCAATGGTACTTAGGCCACCCAAGTTGGTAGAGCAGAGCTGGGTTATTTCCACAGGCGCTGCTTGAATGTCAACAAGAGCCATTCTATAGAAAACACAGACAGCTACCTTGGGCCTACATACTATAGAACCATTTTTGAATTAAGTGTCAAACTCAAAATTGTATATCTGAATTTGGATGTTACCATAAAATAGAGGCACTTTCTACAATTATTTTGAGCTATTGATCATGAAAATCGGCAGTTGAGTTCTTGAGATATAAATCAAACAAGGTGGTATCGCGCACCTACCTTGAATGTCTATAAAGATGATTTTTAGTGGCTTGTAAATGTTATCAGTGGATTTGTAGGGTTCTATAACCCACAGTAAAAATGCTTCCATGGTCCCCAGTGGCTCCTGGCACCTGCCCAGGAGGAGAACATGCTCCCCTTTGCCCCCCTGATTTTATTGGGCTTAGCAAATGTTACCATCATGTTTAGAAGGCCTTAAAATGGTGGGTGAGATACTCTGCTTATTTATGGCTAGCATATTGGAGACTAGGAAAATAAATCTTTGTTTGAATGGTATAAAGTGCATATTGAGATGTTCCTCAGAAGTTGTTCTACCAACATTAGGGACATGCTTTTCCACACTGTCTGGAAGACTTGAAAAATGATGTCTTGCTGCGGCATAGAAGATGGAGGGCGATTGTGATGCTGAATATTGTTCTACCATGTATATATAGTATTGTAATAGTGCTTATTGTTCTATTGTTATCTCAATGTCAGTATACATAAACATAATTTAATCATGATCATCATGATCTTTATCTTCATGATCTTCCATATCCACCACCTTTGTCTTTCACCTGACCCTTTCAAACATGATTCATGATTGGAAGATCCAGATCGTCTTCATCCTCAGGTTCCAGGTCTGGCAGCTATCAATTTGGATGACATCTAGGATACCTCAAATAGACTGTCCCATACCATTAGACATCTGCCAAACACATTCCAACTGTTTACTAAGCACTGGCTATTTATTTTGTAGTGGCCCTTTGGTCCCCTTCTATCTCCTCCTCTTGTAGAAACTTTATATACATCTAGTGAATGGACTGACATGATTTACCGACCTATATTTCAGTTTTGCATTTTCCTTTTGAATTCTCAATAAAGTATATAGATGCCTGGTTTACCATAAGCTATTGATGGTCCCACACCATGTTTTGTAATGCTGGAAGTTGTTCTGTCATGTTTAGAGAGTATTAAAAATCAAGCACATTCTCTTATATGTCGTATAGAGGGCTTGGAAAATTATGTCTATATACTTCAATAGAAATTAAAAACTTAAACACAAAACTGAAATATATGATGGTAAATGGTGTCAGTCCATTTATTAAATGTATATGAAGCTTCTACAAAAAGTCTGGTAAGATTTGGTGGTCAGAAAAATTTGTTATAAAAAAAAAGTCTTGAGAGGATAGAATTTGTTATGGGATCAAATAAATTCTGGAAACTTCCAGGACCCTTCCAGATCAATTTCTCAACCTTGAAAACCCCTCCATGTACACTGTCGTTAACTCCTCAAACACATTTGTTGAATTGATATACTAGTAAAACTTGGAGGAAGAGGAGGACATGAGTCACCAGTACAAGATAAATAGCCAGTGCTTAGCAAATGGTTGAAATATGCTTGATAGATGACATTAAATTGGAGGCATCCAGAATGTTACTCTGAATTGATATTTCCAAAGGAGGAGATAGAAGAGGACCAAAAGGCCACTACAAAATAAATAGCCAGTGCTTAGTAAACAGTTGGAATGTGTTTGGTAGATGTCTAATGGTATGGAACAGTCTATTTGAGGTATTCTAGATGTCACTCCAAATTGTTTGAAACACATCCAACATCTAGATCTTTCTGCAAGGAGGGAAAGTTTCTAGTGTGCGAGGAGCGCCAACCACTTCGTACTTCTGCCCCTCCCATCCAGAAGGCAAAGCAAACCTACGTTTTAGAGAACCAGAGTGGTCTCCAACAGTTAATATTGAAGCAAAAGTATCAAAAAATATCGGATTTGTACAGAAGTGAATTGCAGATGTCATGATCTTGTATATGGATGACTCAGATGAAGACACCACATTTGACTCGGACAGTTCCCCTCTAGGTTCCATGGTTGTGTCCAATCAACCAGGATGTAGTGACGAACCCCGAGCAGGTATATCCACTCTGCCGAAAGCAGATTCAGATGTTTCGCTGAAGAGGCACAACAATTTGAACCTAGCTTGGTGGTGCCAGTTCATGCCAACCATCCCCCTCTAAGTCATATCTTCCACCCCCACCCCCACATGCCCAAGCTCGAGCATGGTCCCCACATCCTTGATGCTCTCATTCTCCTCCTCCGCCCAGAGATGTTCCAGAAGTTTCAATATAGTCGCGCCAGCAAATTTGCACATTTCATTCCCACACTCAAGCAGATCATTGTCCATCTGGACAATGTGATAGAAAACTTCCTCCAGCCATCAAGGGAAATGTTGAAGGAAATGTGAGAACACAGACATGCAACAACTTGTGACAAATATCTAGTAACAGAGTTCTTGATTGGCTGCCACAATCTGGAAAGTGCTGATGACTTCCGTTCTCATCACTTGGTAAGCTATCATGAACATGATTTCCTTTTGTGATTGAATATTGTTTTGATCATATCATAAGATTGGTCATCATATGACAGGATGGTTCCACTGTATGTTCTGGGAGAAAGCTATTGCTATGAGGTGGACATTCCAGAGGCTGAGTTAGACCAAATTTGGGATATCATTGTAGCCTAGTACAAATGTCCTTTAGACAACAAATAAGTGTTTACCCCTACCTCATTGTGTGGAGAAACAAAGGAGACAATGTGGGTTTTATACCGGTCCTGCGCACATCCTTGGTTTGGTTTTCTTGCAGACAAGAATTATTGAATGGATTGTTAGCAGCCATGGCCAGTAAGCTACTCTTTGTTGCATGGACTGCTGGTTTATACATGCAGGATACATTTAGAATTTTTTTTTTGGATTCTCTGGATTGTTTGCATCAACATGAATGGTCCGTTTTATACTCATCATTGCTGGCAGGATGAGAAAAGTAGCTCGAAGAAGGATCCTGTATAGTCTTTACCTTCTGGAATTGCCACTACTACCATCTCTTCTGCTTTCACCAATGTCTCTCTATCCGGTCATTTCAGCGTTTCTCACTCTCAGGTTTCCACTATCTTCCACAACTCAGCTGCCACTACGGTCTGAACCTATCAATAACATCATCACCCAACTTTCAGCCAAAAGGATAGAATAATGGAGCAGACATAGCTGGACCCTCAACACATTGTTCATCCACACAGGAGACAGAGCATGATGAACAGATTGAAAAAGACCCATTTTCTTGAGTAGGCGAGGTAATTTGAATGGATCAAACTCTGCATCAGCAGTGGAGGAAGGTGTTTGGAGGTGAGGATGAGGACGGAGATTCATTGATGAATGATTAAGAGCATGTCGATGCCACAAAATTTGCTCCCTTCGCCTCTGAACAAGACTAGAGAGTTGCTCATTGGGCAGTTGAAGAAGAGATTGGATATGAATCATTAGATCATCTTCTCTCTATCCCAGGAGTGAGTACATGATCCTCAATACATGTTTAACTGGAGAAACCAATGTGCTAGGTAGTGCAGAGTTTAGGGCACTAATTTCGAAATGTGAGATCTCTTATGACATCAGATTATCGATTACATTCCCCCAAGAGCCAAATGGACTACTTGTGATCTTTGGTATCGCTCAGACCCTGAAGCCAAGCATACAATTCACTACTGCAATGTGATTGATGCAATCCAGGCATTACTAGGCAATCCAGCTTTTGCTAAAGATATTGTTTATCGCCCCAAAAGAATTTTTACTGATGGTACTAAAAACAAGTGCATCTACCATGAGATATGGATAGATGATTGATGGGCTGCTGTTCAGGTGAGTTTCACTAGTTATTCTTTAATGTGATTTGCTCAATGACTAGCAAAGTCAATTGCCTCCTGGATTGTGTGATGGCCTAGTTATACTGGCAACAGACAACACACAGCTCACATGGTTTTCTGGAGGCAAGATGGCCCATCCTGTTTATCTTACTCTTGGCAACATCACTAGGTAGTGTTTTAAGGTCCAGTTCTAAGACCGATAAAAGACCAAAATTTCACTAGACCGGACCAATCAAGACCAGTTCTGGGTGGTCCAGTCTTTCCTGGTTTTGATTTACTCAATCTTGAGCTTTTGTTTTTCTCGAAATCAAAAGACTGACCAAAAACCAGTCAGGACCACTGAGTCTTTTGGGCGGACCAAAATCTCTGAGAGAATATTCTGTGAGGCGTTGAAAGTGGGGGTAGGTGAATTACAAAAACAAGTGTTGATGCTTGCTTCTGCACTTCATGTCTCATATGGCTACACTCAAGCAAAATACCTCTTTTGGTTATACTTATGTAGGTTATCCGCAGCTGAATTATCCAATAAAACTATTTATATTGCATACTCTATACACTCAGGCCCTCAGGACTGTGCAAACATTGTAGCCACTTTTGCTATCTTCTTTGGGCCTCCTTTCACCCTGAATATTTCCTCAGTTACCTTTTCTGTCTAGGGTTACATTGACTCACCTTCGGTTTCCTCTCTGGATCTTTTTTGCGTCAAAGATGATGGTGGCCATGGTGGTTGGGATGGCCGGCAGTTGGGTTTCCCAAAGTATTCTGTTAAGGCAGGTAATAATGACATGGACATGGTTATTTTGTCTTGATTGTTGTCTAGTTGTTATGTCTACTGAGTTGAATGCTAGGACACAGTCTGTTTATTTTGGTATTGATTTCTCTGATTTTTTTGGCTTGGATTTCATCATATTGTAGTCATGGCTAGCAATAGATCTTTGGTCACTGGTGGTAATTAGCAAGAATATGATTTAGACTTGCAGTAATCAATGCTATCTCTAGGACAAAGTCTGTTTTTGTTGGTCTTGATCTTTGTGATTTTTAGCCTTAATTTGAGCAGATTGAATTCATTGCTACAAATGGATTTGTCTTGATTTTGTCTTGTGATCCACAATGGTTTGCTTATGTAAGCAGTACTTATATTGTCTGGTTTGCTTACTTGTTGTTTATTACTTTGAAGACTGTAACTTAAGAATTAGTGGTTGAAAAAATATAGAAAAATAATTTTATAATGGATGCCAATCATGGAATATCATCGAGTCAACGCGCGGTAACCCATAAACCCACAGAACGACTATAGGCAAGTAACCATTGACTTGCACCCCCTCACTCACTCCTTTGCCTCTATCTCAAGGCTCTGGACATAGTGTTGTTCTCAAACAACAAACTAACTGTGGGGATGTGTTAGTAGGTGTAAGGGGTTTGCCTTGCAAGGCTCGACCCTAAAGAGGTTCAGGGAGTTTGAGAGAGATGGCATAGAACAGTGGTCCGATAATAGTCCGGAGGTGCTGAGAGCAGCCCTGTCATAGTCCGGTAAGGAAGACAGGGAATCTGGTGCATCAGTGATGCAATAGACGGTGAGGGGAGCTAGCAAGTTGTAGATTCAATAGATGTCGAAAAGTGTCTGTCTAAAAATAGATACAAGGACTTTATAGTCACTGGCCTGGTCACTCCCGGGACTGTGTAGCTACATCCAAAAGAGACATAGCGATCCCCAACAAAATGAAACAAAAAGGGAACATAAGTGTAAGGTAAGATAAAGAGTTCCCGGTCTGTGATGAGCAGTGACCGGTCTAAGTAAGAGTAGTCCAGGTGTACAGGACTGATAATCAGTGACTATCAGTATCATAAAAAAGAGTTTCAAACTGTGCAAGGGAGAACTGGAGATAGGTAGGAGTGAGGGGAGAATGTATCTGAAATGCGTGAAAAATGAGCTATATACAAACAGAGACCCACTGGGCTCTACAGTGCCAATACTGAATTTGAAGGGAAAACCATTCACAGCATCCCAGACCTACATATCAGTATTCATATCCCAGATCTAGACAGGGTTCCGGATCACAGAATTTGGTTTCACGCAATCCGGGCCAGGCAACAAATCATGAAGAAATTCAAGCGATACATCACTGACTGTCCTACACTTTGTGTGCTCACCATAGTCAACATTGTCGACCTTTCATCATTTGCGAATCCCTCATTGAAATCAACCACCACCCAAGTATTATTTTGCATTCCTGCTGTGCTATCATTTAGGGAATGGTCACCAGGCAATTGCTGTTCGGTCCAATTGTCACACTGATCTGGATGTCCATTTCCAGCATCACACTGGAGGTTTAGATTGCACAGCCATGTGGACAAATTGATTTATCCAATCATGGTTCTATGGTTTACACTTTGGGAGTTTGTACTATCTCTCCTCAATGTCTCTGACACAGATATGGGAGACCCGTAGACCCTCCATCCTGTCATCAACACTGGGGCTGTCGATGCTATGCTTACAAAGGCACTGGAACTTTTCAGAGACTGCATCATTGTTGTCATTGATGATGTGATCATGGTGAGTACCCTGGACAATACTCTGTACACCAAAGAACACTTACATGGGTTGAGGACGAGGACCAGCTTGGTATCATTGATGAGGAGAATGACCATCGGCAGCACCTACTAAGCAGCTGTATGTGATTGGAATCCACCACTGCACCCTATTCAATGGTCTGTACTTACAAGATGATTGTGAGTGGATTATGGTGCACAACATTTGAGCGTTATTGTTCCTTTCACATGGTCTTATTATAGAAAGGCATAGAAGCAATGATGAGAATGCAGCCACAGGCTTCCAACAAGAAACCAAAATGGTCTTAAACACAAAACATGTATACTTCTATTCAATTCCGATATCACCTAACAGTTTTGTGTTAGCATCATGTAGTAATGTCCATCTCTCATACATACTGGCCAAGCTAGAGCCCTGTATTTGTGTCCCTCCATTAGAGGAGTAGTAGTAGTAGACATCTACCAAACATATTACAACTGCTTCCTAAGCACCGGCTATTCATTTCATAGTAGTAGCCCTTTGGTCCCCTTGTACCTCCTCCTAATAGCAATTTGACATGACACCTAGGATACCTCCAATTGATTGTCATTACCAAACATATTACAACCACTTCATAAGCACTGGCTATTCATTTTATAGTGGTAGCCTTTTGGTCCCCTCCTACCATCTCCCCTGGCAATATCAATTTGAAGTGACATCTAGGATATCTCCAATCAATTGTCCTTTACCATTAGACATCTACCAAACATATTCCAACCATGTCCTAAGCACTGGCTATTTATTTTGTAGTGGTGACCAATGTCCTCCCCCCCCCAACCTTTACCAGTATATCAATTCAACAAATGACTTTGAAGAGTAAGCAACAGTGTACTTGGGGGATTCCAAGGTCGGGGAATTGATTGGGAATTGTCCGGAAAGCTTCCAGAATTTATTTGAACACATAGCAAAGTCTACCCTCTCACCACTTTTTTTTCTTTGTAACAATTTTTCCCAACCACCAAATCTTACCAGACCTTTTGTAGAAGCTTTATATACATCTAATGAATGGACTGACACCATTTACCAACCTATATTTCAGTTTTGCATGTTAGTTTTCAATTCCCATTGAAGTATATAGAACAACCAGAATAATGAAAACACTGAGGGAATGATACATTAAACTTCTAAAATTAGTTATGAAATTCTAGGAACAAGGTTTCCTCAGACTCACTGGCACACCATATCAACTCATCAAATTTGAGATCTGACCACAGAAGAAAAATGAGCAATTCTCAAGCTGGTAAGCTATAGTATGGACTGCATATATGCCAACCAGAACACTGATGTGATGAGGAAATGAGTAGAACATCAAGGGGCCAATCTGCCAGCTGATCAGATATGTTTGATGTGGAGTATGTGGTCCTGGAAGAGAATACATGTGAGTATGACCACCACACATGGATTCACAGCAGATGACATCTAGCAAAGAAGCAGTTCTTGTTGATTCAGAGCAAGATGGCCAACTTCAGGAGTAAAATATTCAAACCAAGATGTATAAGAAGTTACTTGACACAGACAAAAAAATTGAAGATGTGGATGCTAAACTGGCAGTTATAAGAACAACAGTGGATATGGTGTATGAGTTATTGTATGGTCAATTGAAGCTGAAGGTGACAAAATCTGAGGTGGATGCACTGCAACAGAGAATGATAGGGGTTGAGCCAATAGTGCAAGACCTGAATTTTGGAATGATTTCTGGATAATCACAGAGGTTAGGACATGGTCTCACTAATTAGTAGATATTGCATAGACACAATAACATCCATTCCAGTATAATTCACTACAAGAGGCCAATTCTGCTGGGTAAGAGTGTGGCCATTAAAATAAATCATAAGAGAGAGCAACAGTGCCCCAGAGCGGTGTTTCTGGATAGAGCTTGGGAAATTCATTCGTGCATCCAAGATTTCATTTCGTTGACATTTATACCAAACCCTTTAGTAAATTCTGGAACGCCCAGTTCTCAAGTAGGTCATGGTATCAGCCAAGGAGCTACCACATAATTCTGACCTCATCTTTTAGCATGGCTCTGACCAAACAGACAGTGAAAAAGTCTACTAGCGGCACATCACCCAGAAATCAACTGAAGACAAAGAGGAAGATTCTTGCAGTCATGACGGTGTCTAAGGCCCCAAGACAAACATCCAACCGCAAATGCAATTCCAGCGGTGATGCAGGTACAAGAAGCAGACCCATCAATGAAAGTAGATGATCTGAGTCAGCTCGACTCTCCCTTGATGACACCCCCGTCCTCTCCGGCCCTGCTGAAGCCTGAGACTGAGGGCCACATGCACAACCAACTGAGTGACACATACTTACCCAAAGTTGTGGTAACTAACCTCAGATAACATAGTTTTGTTGTCTGTGCCAGGACAGAGGCTCAACACTCCATTGTTGTGGACAATGTCCCAGAGTCATCTGCAACACCTGCCTCATCATTTCAATTGAATTTGAAGAACTTGAAGTTGTGCAGAAACCACAAGTCAATTTCATCTGCCCAGGGTGCCATGCATTGCAAGAGAAGAGACAAGAAAAGAAGGGGCAAGTGTAGTACCACTCTGTACTGGGTAAGTCATTGCAAAGATCACTACTTTATTCTGTCTGACTTCAGTCAGGCTCTCACTCAGTCAGACCAACCCTTATTGGAAATGTTCACCATCCTCAAGTCTCATTTTGGGACCTCCTCTCATAGCCAGGTCAATGGCAAGCCCATTGTCATCCTCCACCTCGTCTGTAAGGCTATGGATGTCCTTGGGACTCCTCCTCATCTTGTTCACCAAATGTTCGAGCCTTATTTTCCCAACGGAACTCTCACCTTAATCCAGTTCGAATTTGAATTCAGAACCAATACAAAAGTTTGATTGCATGGCACTCAAATGAAGTCCCTGAAGTCAATAATCTCAAGTGTCTCTCCCATACGAGTACCAATGGTGTTCATCAGTAATACACAGCAACATGTCGGAACACGGCAATCTCTTTGCAAGTGGTGGGCCCACCAACAATCCTGGACCAGTGGCTGTCCAAGTCGACCAAGTAAGTTAATTTTGTTATTCAGTGAATGTGCTAAGGCACAATCCCCAGTTCTTTGACTTTCTGTTTCAGAGCGCAGCGCCTCTGCTGCAAGGCACCGGTGCTATTGACCTGCAGGTGGCTGGTCAAGCACAACAACTCCTTCAAGGCACTCGATTTCTTGACCTTAAAAATGCACATGTACACTGTATTTAACTTCTCGAAGTCCTTTGTTGAATTGATATATTTGTAAAGGTGGGCACTACAAAATAAATAGCTAGTGTTTAGCAAATGGTTGGAATATGCTGGATAGACAAGGGACATTCATCGCTGTGTCACCTTGTTGGGTGGTATTGTAACTGAGGATTCTGCCATTGGCACCTCAAATCTCTAGCCGCTGTTGACAAACCCAACAACCTGTAGATGCAGGCAAGGATGCTGCAGTGGCGGGTTGTGTCACGAGCACAACTTTCTGGTGGGGAATGGTGCACGCAGGCAATATCTGTTGCCTGTCAAGCAGATGGGTAGGTAATACCTGTGGATTGTTTAGTTATATAATGCGCAACCTAGATAACAATTACTCTCGTTCTAAAGTGTGTGCTGACCCACTATGCACAGGGTAGGGATTGATACTATTAGAGCCGACTACCTCCAAGTTGGGTGGCCATCTCTTGAGCTATGCGACCATGCATGTCGAAGAGCTAGCATTCTGGTACAATTCACAACATGCCCTGGACAAGAGGGCACAGAGGCTGCAAGATCGTTATGAATTTGGAACATCCCTCCATCCTGCAAAGAATACATCACGTAGGTGCCCAGTAACATCACAGCCAAATATATACTCATGTTGTATTGACAGGAACATTCTATAGAAGGTCAACACTGGCCCTCATGGTCTTGATGCAATATGCACAAGACTTAGATTTCTATCAGGAATTGAATAGATTGGCGAGTTCCTCCATTCTCTCCTCATTCAAGACATACCTTTGACATTGTCCCACCTGAATCCTAATGTGTCTGGTTAGCATAGTACACCATTGATCAGACTCTCAGTTTCAGCTCACCTTTGTCCTACCAGCTTTCGTTTTCTTCTTTCCTGCCATATCCTGAGTTGTAGTGTAGAATCTAAGTATTGTGCAACATTTTTCATTGTGTTCAAGTTGAGGCATCCACTCTGTACATTTTTCATTTACACAATATTGGAATAGTGGTGACAAATGTTACCATAAAATGGACATGCTCTTCTAGTAATCTAGAAGGCTAGAAATTTCAATTTTTGATAGGCATGAAGGATGTTGGTGATGATGCAGTTCTAGTTGATGTTGTCAGAATCATTTTCAAATCTTGATATTTGTGTTAAGTGCACTGACCATACATGTGACCCAACCAACATGTAGATTCCAAGCATGGTGAGCTACATGATGGGGATGGGGATGGGGATGGGGACGAGTCAGGGGCGAGGATGGTGGGCGGGGCGCGCGCCGGTGGGCGGGGCGCGCGCCGGGGGTCGTGCCAGTCGACCAGGCG
>JBBPOL010000544.1:0-12125 GCA_038091435.1 Leccinum variabile | reverse complement strand
AAATTTTCCTGATGTACCTCGTACTCTTCCTGACCACCGACCTCACATCAGCAACCGACAGACACTACGACGCAGACTGCATACTCACGCAGTGTCCCACAGCGCCAACTGTGCCAGCTTCCCGTCTAGCCTGATCTCGGCCACATAATTCTCAAAGATGGCTATTTCGTTCGCACTGTCGGTCTCCTCTCGGTCTTCAACGGAGCAGAGGCGAGTATCAAGGTGTCTTCCTCCCGGAGTACGAACCCAGGACCTAGTGTAAGTGCATGGACATCTATGACACTTCGGGAGCGGAAGAAGCCCTTGCTCGAGGGTGCTCGGGATGGCGGACTGCCTGATTCCGCGCTCACCGAGAAGAACGGGTCGGAGTGTCTCATGGTCGGGGAAGCGAATCATGCTTCCGGAGGGCACGTCACAAGCCCCAATCGATTCTGAAGGAGTGTTGGCGTTGGATTCGGGTCGTCGGGAGGGGGATACACGGGAGGTGATCCCGCCCAGTCAGGGGGACTCGACCAAGAAGAAGCTGCCGCAGGTGATACTGTGTGTCCGGTCGATGGTAGCTAGGTGCGCCAAGGACAACGAGGGAAGGGAGGTGAAGATATTGTCCATATCCATTGATGATCACTACGGCGTTGACCCTCAAACGTGACTGTAAAATCATGGATTTAGTATTGCAGCTGTTCAAGCTGCATGATGTTGCACAGCGGACCCTAAGAGGCAAATGATAGAACAGGGAACGGGTGGGTCAGAAAACCTGACCGCCAATGGCGGGACACAGGCCAAGAAAGAGGTAACGAAGACATCATTCGACTGCGTCAGGATGTGCTCGAGGAGGCGACGGACTGCTCGCTTGCCCTCACTATATATGACGTCAATAATGGTGTACTACGCGATATCTTCTTCCCGCGTCGTCTCACGCTTCGAGGCGAGGTACAGCTTCTCCCGCAAGCGGTCCAGCCCCGGTTTAATCTTGGCAACTTGGTTGCCTGCTGTGCGCTCGAGTAGTGTGCGATGGCTACACCATGATTGTTAGCCATGTAAGCTCGGTCTTCGAGTCTCTTGGCACAACGTAGTTGGAAATATGGAGAGATTCTCAGATTGCTCTCTATGTCACGAGTGAAATTACTCACCGAGTTCCCATTGCGGCCGATCATCGAGGACACGTGTTTCCTCCAACAGATCGTTCTTCGTCTTTTGGAAGCATTCAATCGCCTCTGTAACACGATCGTCTCCTTCAAGAACATCCCGATAAAGATGAAACCTTGGACACATGAACTGGATCGAATGAGAACTGTCAAGCATTCTAAACGACCATGCAAACCACACCGTACCTTGTCTGCTCCTCATCGACTGAATGAGAACGTAGCCCCATCCTCACCCATCCTACTAACACGGTATCAGGAGGGGAGGAGGTGAGCGACAATATAGCAGAGTAGGCTGAGAACGCCTCGACGTGATTCTCCGCAATTGACGCATCGTCTCCGATGTCCCGACGCCGTGATAGGCATTGGTTCCTGAAACCTGACAGCAGGGAGTAAATATAACATACTAACAAAACGATGCAGAAACTCTCACCTTCAAGCCAGTTCATGATCGACTGATTGTGCTGCAGGTCGTCACTCGTGGTGTTGATGATCTCGAGAAGACGCTGTGCAGCATCATATATGCGACCACTGGCAAACATGCTTCTTCTCGTGCACGCTGTTTGCTCGAGATCGACTATTTTTGTCCCATAGATACGGAAAACGGAGTCAAAGTTGTGAATCAGAATGATGATAAACCTGATAACGAGGTGTAAGTGAAGAGAGAGAGTACGCACTTGTGCATTCATGCCGTGCGCGAAGGGAATAATTGTCTTCGTCGGATGAAACAAGCCGGTCACGGAGTCATTGAATAATTTCTTCGAGATTCGCGATGCTCATTGCTGACGGAAATGAATAACAACACGAGTCAGCCGGCTAGTAAACACACCTTTACTTGCATTCCGAACATGTAAAGGCTGCGAGATTAACGTTTTCTGTCCTTGAGCGACGGGGTTCTGGTTCCAGCAGAATCTGTTTGAGTCGAATAAGTACTGATATCTGATAAAAGTTGTGAAACTTACGTTGTCGCGGTAGTGTGAGGGAGGGAAGGATGTCCAAATGATGATATTCTCTTCCAGAGCAATCGCGATGTCGTAGTTTTGTGTGATGGCCATAAGATAATGGAATTTGAGTTAGGCCCATCTCGACTTCCGCAAGGTGTGTGTCACAGAGTGACCGAAAAATGCGACGAAACTTGTCGCGCCGGCGAGGCTTCCATTACATAAACCAGTAGCTTAGGTAAATTTGTGACACTAACAAGACGAACAGTCGACGTTACAGTGGCTATTGCAATAAACTTGACTCGTCCGTCGGGCGAAAACTCGACTGCGAGCACATAATTGTTGTGTTTGAATTGGCCAAGTAGTCGCTGGCCAGCTGCAAGTGACCAGACACAGAGCGTGTTGTCAAACGATCCAGTTGCGATTTTTGTCCAGTCCGGTGAGATGTCCACTTGCTCCACACGTCTTTCGCCCCAGCCACGATCAACTTTCCGTCGCGTGAGACCGCAAGGTCCCAAGTAGCACTTCCAGCGTCCATTGGTTTTCCCACCTCCTCGCCATCCGCCACCCTCCATCGTCGAATCTTTCCTTCTGTTTCTTCCACTCACAACATGCTTCCGTAAGAAACTTGACCATACAGGACCCCCCACACCTGGAATCTTGCAAGACCACCCTTTACTTGGGCCCATCCCTGCCAGCACTAGAGGTTTTAGTAGGTATCACGCTGCCACGACCTTCCACTTGACGGAGGTCGCACCAGCTCAGAGTCACATACTGCCCCGCATGTGTAAGCTGCATTTCCTCAGATCGGCGATCTCGACTGCCGCCTTAGCGTGTATGTAGGACTAGGCTAGCCAGTTATTACGTAGTGTTTATGGCTCATCCGAAAAAAAAAGTATCTAAATTGACCCCAATGCTTTAGTCCAGCTCTTCGCCACCTGAATCTGGACCATACATCTCATAGATATGACATGCCTCCCCATCGTCATCTGATCCGCTACTATCTCCATTTTCATCCTGTGATACTAGCTCCCATTCCAGAGTATCCAAGTCAGCAAGTGAGAAACTGGCGTCAAGGTCCTGGAACCGATCGGGAACTTGAACGGAATGGTCACCATCTGACAGAGAAGCGCGTTTGATTCCACCAAGTTCACTTTGCACATCATTCCAGGGATAGTCTCGCGACGGCTCCCACTCCAGATCGGATGGCGAGAAATCGTTATCGAGATCATCAAAGTGATGCAGAGGCATCCGTGAGTCCGAAAGTGATACGCCAGCACTAGCCTCGGAAGCACTGTTCGGTGTGGAGCACCGGGCGTACAAGCTCTGTGGCATGGCATTTGCTGACTGTGAGTTAGTTTGGCGGGTGGTACCGTCCCGAACGTGGGAATAGGCGTGGCCAACACCGAGACCCCAATGATTCCGCATCAACATGTCACGATCCACGAACCTTTGCAATATACAAATACAGTATCAGCAACGACAGGGCAACGAGCTCAACCCTAGGTTACCACTCACTTGTTGATATAGTAATATTTCCATTCACCAGTTACCGATGACGATGCAGCATCATCTAGGTGCAACTGTCCTTTTGCGAAGGCAGGTATCAGATGACACCCTCGCAATACCTCCGTGGGATCTACGAAGCCGAACGCATTCGGAGAGTTTAAAGGAACAAATTGCAACATATCCAGGGGCGCGCTATTCTGACGTGCATTGGGTTCGAGTTTGAACCATCGTACATGTAGGAAATCCAGTCGACGGGCATTGTAATCTTTGAGCCCTGGACCAATATATTGGATATTAGCGTGATAGATACCGATGATTCGAGCGTAACAGAAACGATGTGTGCCCACTTCTGATTCTTCTTCGCCTCCGCCGGCCAGCATCATGATGTCGCAATGGTCGCTATTGGGGTTGAAATTGTCCTGACCACGGTTGAGGTCGTATGTGGTATAGTTGACCCGGAGGACGTTGTGTTGGTAAATGCGACCACCTTTAAATAATACCTGATTGATGTTGGCCGCCGACACGTTGTAGCTGTTGTCCAGACCAGGTTGTAGATGATCGGCATTCGGTTCCGCGGCACCCAGATGGCTAGACCGGATACGAGGATAAATGTGGCGCTTCAGCTTGGGGATGAAGTCCTATCACTTCAATTAAGTCGGGGCCAGAATGGGGGATTCAGTAAACTCATACCACTGTGGCTGGATTATCTACATTTTGGTTAATGAAACGATCGAGATCAACGGGCCTATGCTGCGATTTCCCGATGTTGTACCGTTCATCTGGAGCGTTCGGAACAGATTCCAATGCGCCGTCGATTTTGGACTCGCGAATTCGTCGTATCCTTACTTGTCGGCGTTCAATCTGGGTTAGTTGACGGATAAAGCCCTTCTTGCTGGTGCGTGTGTATCTTCCTTTCCCAATCCTGTGCTCCCGTTCGCCCTACGAGAACAGTTGGATATTAATTCAGCCACCCGGCACACTAGTACTCACTGATTGTGTAGAGTACGAATCTGTTGTTCCGAATAACCTAATCGAAGCCGTGTAATCGCCTAATGCATGTAATTTGTAAGTGCGAAGATTGAAAGTCTTGGGTCTGCGCGTTGCCACAGTGGTGGTTGAACTTGCAACGGCACGCTGTGCCCGCGCGCGAGCCTCACGACGTTGGCGGCCTTCCGTCTCACGCTTGAGTTCTTTGGTGTGGAATGCAAGACAGGTTTCGGCCTCGAAAGCACGTATTGCATCTCCAAGGGACTTCGTGACGTCATCCATTATTTGAAGGGTCTCGTCGCTGTGCAATCGTAATTTTGCTAGGCCGTGCCAATAGCAGAGAACATGAAGAAGGTTTAACACGGCATCGTTGTGGGGATCCGGCAGTAAGCCTTCAAACACCGGAAGAGCACACTGTCGAACTGAATCAGACGGAGGTCTTCAAGTGGTTACAACGTTAATAGCACACACCTGCAGGAGGTCTTCAAAATCACGGGCCGCCAGTCTTTTCATCTCTGATGCATTTGTCGAAAATCTCCTGATCGTATCTCGGCCAAATGTGGGGACCTGGCGATATCTGTAAGAGGGCCTTAATCAGTTTCTCAACAGAAACAAGATGTGAGTTGGAATGACGTTCCTACAATCCAGCTCACGTAACTTGTTACCTTTCAAGCTATCGACGATGCGTAGGAGATGTGTCAAGATGGCCTTCCATACCCCTAATTCAAACTCGTGTAGTAGATCGACCACGAGCAGGGTGAAAACGTTGAACCCAAATGTGCGGAGTTTCTCTGAAAAAGCATTCTGCATGAGTTAGTACGAATACATGAATGCGTGTCAGAATCATTTATACCAGAGTGGGTATGAGTGACTCGTCTTTGAGGAGCTTTTCAACGACCGGAGAGTTGACAGCATAATTCTTCTCATAGATTAGCTGTCGAGCATGCAAGACTTTGTTTCGCAAGCAATCATCAGCAACCCGAATCAATGCCTGTCGCTGAGACATGTCCTGTTCGTGACCCATGTCAGGGACAGCCGTCATGGGGAGTTTGCATCGGGGACAGGGACACATTCCAAGATTTCGTATGCACGCAATCAAGACCCTGCTCAGACGAAGTCAATATTGACCAATAACTAGGTGTGTATGAAAGGTAGATCGTGACCAACTTTTCAGGATAATCCGCGGAATATGTAAATATCCGCGGATAAAAACGTCGGGTGACACCGTCACAACAATGTATGACAATACCGTGTTCATAAGCATTTACAAAGTCTTCGTCAAGGAGAATCCGCCATTGTTCATGGAAGAGTTCTCGCTGACAGTGTGTACGAAGTACTTCACTGGCAGCTTTATCGCCTAGATGTTGCGCTAAGAAATCCTTGAATTCATCCGGTAGCTAAACAAAGAATAAGATAATAAACCGGCAGAAAATTTGAATACTTACCACCTGGAAATATGCGACGTGAGAACAGAGATTGCTGGAAGGTTGAGATCTCCGGAGCTTCGACTCATTTCCGAAGAATAAGTAAAGTGGCCAGAGTTTTGTATCACCGAAGGCGGTTAGGTGCGTTGCATCCGACCAGAACATCAGTCCCACGACCACGCGAGGTAGGTCACAACCAGGCTCCGGGGGTGCATCTTGAAGCGCCTGATGTACCTCTAGAAAAGCAGTGGACGTGAACAAATCGCCGTAGATTCTGAGATCGTGGTCCCGGTGAGGTGGGTGCCATCGAAGTTCATATGGTTCGAAATGAAACAATGATGCGTGGGATGGATTTGTGATTTTCTCTCGAATGATCGAGACAATGGAACGGTGGTAAAATTCATCGACTCGGTAATCTTTCGCTCCCGCATTCCTCGACTGCGCATGAAACGGCACCGATATTGTGATGGAAGAACGTTTCCAACCCTCGTCCTCACCCAGCCACTGCGGAATGTCACCGTCGAATTCATTCTGTCCGAGTTGTGCATCAATCGCAGCCCATGGGGTTTGCGAGATGGCGGAGGGAGAAAAGCCAGAATCTCCGATGATGTCGAGAAGGTATCGAAAATCTTCCTTGGATTTTCGGGCTCCTTGATTCCAGTACCAATCTCCAAGCCGCATGGAACTCTCGTTAGGATATGGATGGTATGGATTCTCGGAGGATTTGGGGTCGACGACTGGAGAATAAGTGTTCTCAACCGATTGTGGATCTTCCGGGTCGTGTTGGGGAGGCGAGTCGCTGCTGTATACGCGAAATAGACCAAATCTGTTCACCTGGGTCTTAAATAGCTCCCGTACTGAGGCGTACAAGGACCGAGTGGATCTTTCAACGGATGAAGAGGGAATAGTCTCGGGCAAAGGCAATGAGGTGCTTGGGATCGTTGTTGAAGCCGGTTGCGAGAATAGCTCGGGAGGGGGTAGCGCTGACAGAGCTTCCGGAAGTACATCCGGAAACCGTAGTGGTCGTTTATGATCAGAGCATTGCAACCTCGACTGCCTTGAAGATGATCTGCCACGACCCATGGGCTGCTGCTGCGAGACGTATAATGTGTTCATCAGAACCTCATAACCAAGATAAAATGCAGCTTTTCTCACCTGGGGTAAACCATCCTCGGATTGGTCCTCGCCGGGGTCTGAGGCATGGCCAGGGAACGCACCAGAGGTCGACAAACGTTCCCGAAGTAAGCCTGGAATTCGTATCGGTCGTCCACGATCAGAACATTGCGACCTTCGCTACAGGTCACCACTCCTGAGAACTAGATAGCGAAGGTAAAATGTCCCTTCCCTCACCTGGGGTACTAGAGATTGATCTTCATACGGAGACGCGCTGGACGACGCATGGTGGCCATCGAAAGTCGAACTTTGGCCGGCTTCGCTAATTCGGGCTCTCTTCGCACGAAATATTTCCTTCACCCTGGAAAGAGCCCCGGAAAGTCGCTTCTTGCCTTTGCGACATCCCTTCTCGTGACGAGTGAAGCCACCGATGTCGTTGAAGGTGCGTCCACAAACACAGGTTCGGATCGGAAGCATGCGTTAGTTATTGTCATCACATTTTTTGGATACTTATAGTCCGCCGCTGCTCGTGCTCACTGCTTAGGACAGTTTTTTTTAAATAACGTGTCACGTGGAAGCATGCCGCTGGCAGATTAGTCAGTGTC
This sequence comes from Leccinum variabile, assembly GCA_038091435.1. Taxonomy (NCBI): domain Eukaryota; kingdom Fungi; phylum Basidiomycota; class Agaricomycetes; order Boletales; family Boletaceae; genus Leccinum; species Leccinum variabile. Next base: position 4,404 of record JBBPOL010000544.1, on the reverse strand, counting down.
AATTTGAGGCGAGGGGGAAGGTAGCGCGTCAAAGTCGCAACTCGGTCACGGCCGGGCGGACCTCGAAAAAAGGTGAATGGATTCGACTGATTGGTCGAACCCTCGCATGGCGGTGCTGCCGCTGCTCCTTCAAACCTCGTACAATGACATTGATATTCTTGGACAAAACAGGCAGGACAGGATCGAAAGATGGCATGGATACAGGCGACTACTATCCCTACACATACGGGCACTCGGAATCCTTGACGAAGGCAGTGTCTGTAGACCCAGAAGGAACGTGATCAAGTTACACATAGGACGAGAGCAGTTGACCAATGTCACCTTTTCACAGTCGCACTTACAATAAATAGGCTATGAAGAAACAGAAGAATACATCTAGAAGGAACTTCAAATTGTTAGAGTAAAAAATGAAAAAGAAAGTCCCCAAAATTGCTAGACTTCAGCATGCTGTCAGTCTGAGCCGGATGAACTGAGTCTGACTGATGAACTCACCTAGTAACTTATGACATAAATTACGGACAGACACACCCATATTCCGTTCCACCTCCTATGGACAGAGAAAAATCCTGCATCCTTAAGCGAGTAATGGCAGTGATGTACCGCCCCTTCACAGTATCCGCTTCGTCGACGTCAACGAAAACATGAGCTTCGAAAATCTTCCGGGCTTCTGCATCGCCGAGCATTTGGCGCAAGGCGCCCTCCCAATCATGGCAACTCTGCTCAACATCTGCCATGCGTGCAGCCATTGTAGTTTTCTCCGCCAACGACCGTCTATACATGCGCTGTAAGTGATCTGGAGAAGGGGATGTGGCAACTGGCAGTCGCTGCCAATTAATGTAAGACATATCGCATACCGCGGACATAGATGAACTCCCACCATCATCTTTATGGAAGTATCTACGACTCTGATATAGTCTGCAGCTCCAACAATCCTTTTGTATTTGGTGGGGTCGATATCACCAAGTAGAATCCTATCCATACTGCGAGATGGAGGCCGCACGGCCAGAGGATATGGCATTGTAGCCTTGTTCGAAAACGCTGCTGGTGCATCAATCTCGTTCGAGAACGGCGCTAAGGAATTGGCGCAGCGTGTGACGTTAGGGGCGTTCGACATCTTGAGTTCTGCCTTAGTATGAGGATGGGTTGCGTGAAGGTTGGCACTGTAACTTGAAGAGAACAATTCGTATATACATGTACGTCATGTGATCACATCCCTTGTTCACACGCTGATCATGCACTAAACCTCTCCAGGCACAAGATCCCGGCGGAGATATAGACAATTTAAAGGGATCAGCGGAATCCACACCAGCAGACGCCGTATTACAAAGACCTTCAATTGCACAGGGTTCAAAAACTGAAAGATGCGAGGACATACGCGGGAGAGTCATAGATGTGATACATACCTTCCTTTCACCTATGTCAGAACCAGAAACGAAAGGGCAGCTCTCTATGATAGAGATCGTTTGAGAACAAAGCGAAGGTCACTCTTCCTGGGAAAGCACGGATGCAATCAGAACAGAAAGTCTCTAGATGCTTGTTTCTTGTCATCGTTCACGACAGCCTCGGTCAACTATGAATCCAATCAAGAGCCAAAGAGTTAAGACAGGAACAACGGGAGTAAATTCACTAGACCTTATACATAAATCATCATGTTCTCTGATAATTCGTTTCAGCGCTGTCCAATGGTATCTCGGGTAGTATTACAACCCTAGTTACAAATTCAGTATCTGCAGTTGGTCATAGTAATACATACCCTTGCATGTACCCGATTCCCATCTGTGCGAAACGATAGGTAAGCTTCAAAAATAAGTGCATTGTATACCAAGACACAGAATGGGTGAGGGTGTCGTGCATGGCACGTCGAAGTTCCCGTGGAACAAGTAGTCGTGGATGGCATCATTGTATCATATGCCAGGGTGTCACAAATCACGATATGATGATAATGTTGTCGTGCATGTGAGGCTTGAGCGCTGGGCGCTGAGCCGTCGCTGTACATTACAGTGCATGCCTGTGGTGTAATATGCGTTCTCGCCTTATCGTGGGCGTGGGGGAGGGAGTTAGTACATCCATACCTTGAAGGATGATCGAGAAGGGAGGCTAGGAGGCGGGAAGGCCGGGCGGGCGCGTACGGAGACAAACGAACCGGCAATGTTCTTATCACATCGCGGTGTCGCACTAAGTCCCAGGGGTAAAACAATAACAGGTACATAGTAATACCGGTGAGGACCATAAAGGTCTTGGCGAGCGGTGGCATACCTGGATGTAGGACAGCATGCGTGAGTACCAAGGGCAAGGGCGGGTGACGAGGGTAAGGGAAATGTGCCTACGCACGTTGCAGATGAGGGCGACGATCGAAGGCGTGTGTGGATCGCGAGCAGGTACTGAGAATGTGCGAGAGGAGGCGACCGAAAACGAGCGGCACTTCGCGAGTGCGTTTCAGGCTGAAAGTGGTGGGGAGGAAGGACGCCGTTCATACAAAGCTTGAAAATTTAAAAAGCATGCTGAGCCAATGCTGAGCCAGCTTGCTTGGCTGCTCAGCAGGATGGTTCAACTTGATAGCGAATAGAAACATGTGTCAGGCGGGTACTTACGTCAGAGACTAACTTTATTACGTAAACTAGAGTCGCCGTTCCGCCGCCGATTGTGGTTCTTTCGGACATGGACAAGAGCGGGTCGTATTGGGCAGGCGCTTGGGTTTGGTAGAGCATAATCAGGGAACCGAGTGGCTCGTCACCGAGTATCTGAACGAGGCGGAGAGGATGGTGTCAAAGGTGTGGTTTGTTTTCTGCCTTCAAGTTGCCAGTGCCTCTGCCAGCTGACCTGACCGGCGTGCCTTTTGATTATAATTTTTTTTTTTTTTGCAATGAGCCCATCCGCTGGAATCGTAAACCAATACGACGATTCGTTTCGGGTGCGGACGTGTGACAACCAACACGTTTTCGGATCTGTTGATCAGCCTGGCCCGGGTGAGCTCTGCTGACTCGAAGGGTTTATGTGTATATATATATATATATTGGGACGAGCGAAATACATTGTGAGAAACTTGCTAACGAGATGGTGCGTTCAGGGCTTTGGCAGCGGAGGAGGATGTGCTCCAAGCTATCTACTGTGTCCCCGCAGAGAGAGCAGTAGGCCCGGTTTTGGCACTCGGGTATGCGTGTCCAGAAGCTGCCAATGTGGAGTGACCTGTGCAGGGCGCGATATAGGAAGGATTGGATCGGGCGGCGGATATCTGTGTGTCCGGTGCTGCTCCACAGCATCGAGTCCAGTTCCAGGTTGTCTGCTAGGTCGTGGATGGCTTGTCTCGTATCGTCGAGGTTATGTTGGGCGGTGCGTGTGAGGGGGGTGGGTTTACTGGTGAGGGCAAGGTATGCTAGACGTTGGGTCAGGGTGACGAGTTTGATACCTGTGAGGTTGATTCGATCCTGCTCGGCTTTCCTGGCGCCGAGGTTCGCTAGACGATCAGCGGCTTCGTTGCCGGGGTCACCCGAGTGTGCTTTTGTCCATCGGAAGAGGGTGGGCGCAGCGCGGTAGCGTAGCTAGTAGGCCGCGGCGCGGAACCAGTCAGCGTTCTGGATGTCAATCCATCCGTGGTCTTCCCAGGTGAACAGGTGCTTAGTTAGACATGTATCTTTTCATCCCCGGCGTGGCAGTAGTAACATTTCAACAATGTACAGTAGCAGTGATTGTGATTGTATTTCAGTAACTAAACTACATTGACTACGTCACGGTACGCGAAACGTCAAGAAAGTGAACAAAATACAGTATATACATAGATGGCCGCGATCTAATCTGAGTGCCCGTTTGCCACAATCTTACAGAACCTAGATAAGGGCGGGAAGCGCTCGTCGTTGTAGCGAACGATCTCGCTGAAGAGACCGTAAATGAGATCTTGTTCCCACTTGACGCATCGAATGCGGTCTTCTGTAAGCGCCATCTCGGTCTGGAAAATGTGGTTTTGAAACACGTGGTGGCGCATTTGTACGGCCATCTAGTAAACAACCCTATCAGTGATGTGGATTGTCGGCCGAAGAGAAATAACTTACCCACGAAAGAACGAACGATACCTTTTCCACGACGTGGAGCATCATGGGGTGAGCGCGGATTAATTTTGAAGGATCATCCGGATCGGTGTGAATTTCTTCGCTTGTGATACAATTTTCCGATTTCGTGTCGACGAGCAACTGATGCAGGATATGGTGGACGGCCGGGTTGAGGAACAAGGTTCCCGCGTCTCTGTCCTGCCCGATTTGCGGCAGGTGCCAGAACGGGTAACCGTAACGCGAATCCCACCGAAGGTTCATTGATACGACTTGCTTAGTGATGTTGGGAGTGTAGCGGGGGTCCCTAATGAGGGAGAAGACGAAGTCGCCGGCGATGCGCGAGTCCGCCGAGAGAATGATT
>JBBPOL010000543.1:0-12137 GCA_038091435.1 Leccinum variabile | reverse complement strand
GTATCCCACGGGGAAGGGCGTCCCGGACCGCTGTTGCCCGCCATGGGCAAAGGATGGTCTCCGCTCGGGTGCCGTTCGGGCTACTTGGAGCATGCCTCGCGGCGGACAGTCGTCCTCCACGCTGCTATTGCTCGACCCTGAAGAGGGAAAGGAGAAGAGGGAGTCGACCTCGCTTACGCTGCTGTCTGATGACGGGGCGTAGTAGTAATCGCGGTAAGGGTCCGATTTTGAGGATGCGATGGAACGCTCATAGATGTAGGTGTCTGGGACGGGTCCAGGATGGATGAACCCGAAGCGTCTGGTGTCTCGGTAGCCTCGATCTCGCTCCCGTTCTCGTTCTCTGTCTTCTTGGGCGTGGCCATGACCGTGGGACGGAGGCGGTTGCTTGACTAGTTTCCGCGGAGGCGGAGGGTCGCGCATCGACAAGCCCGGGGGACGGGGGTCTCGATGTGTCGACGAGGGTTTGTAGTCAAAGTCACCTCTGGCGGTGACAGCGGATAGCTGCTGACTGATATTTGAGTACTGATGGGCGGAAGTAACAGTCGGGGCTTTGAAGACTCGCACCGCAAAACCGGAGGGCACTGGAAGGACGTAGTTCTGTCAACCGCCAAAGAGAGTGGGGTTGTGGGGGTGGCCCGTGTTCACTATTACGTCGAACGTCGAAGGAGGACGATGTGGGACTGACCTTGGACGATCCCGTGGGTCCTCCGACGCCTCCTCGGTCATTTCTCGAGGGTGGACGGACACCAGGGTTGAAGGGCGACAAGGGATTGGACATGAAAGTGGCAGCCATAGCTCAACCTCTGATCTGACCTAGCAGAATGGGGCGGGCATACGAGTGTGGATGGAGTACTTATAAGAAAGGAAGGGCAACGGACCACGGAGAGAGCGACTGTTTTTAGTTGGTGAGAAGCAAGAGGGAGGGGCACGCGGGGCTTTCGGGAATCGGGGTCTGCAACTAGATGAATTAGTGAAATGGGCTGGAGCGTGCCCAATCGGTGCAATGCTGCGAACACGAGTTAACCAGGTTGCATGACATGAGGTTGATTTCTTGATGTGAACCCTAGGCGAAAAGAAAAATGAGGATCGAGTGGCTCTAGGGGCGGCGAAGGAACTTGTAGAAGGTGACCATATACGAGAGACCGCCGTACTATAGTACTAACTAATTACGGGCTGATTACCCATGGCGACGACGATCGGTGTGGTTGATAGGTCCGGCCACCCTCACTGGGTGGGCGGGCCGGCTCCGCGGGCGCTCATTTATCATTTAGCCACCTGGTATCTTGCTGCACTACATCATACTCCGCGTGCTGTATTCTGATGCGCACGACTGTAGAAAAAACACGCTGGCGTGGTGTAAAATGGCCTGGAAACCAAGCCACCTGCCGAGAGGAAACCGCTGGATCTCAGGCGTCTTGCAATCCGGGTATGAACTTGAAGGCCAACGACAACGTGTCGCTGCGTACATGTCAAATCAACAGCTGGCACTTACCCTGATTGGGAATGAAAAAAAGAAGAGAGGAAGGGAGGGAGGGAGAGAAAAGCAAAGGTATGAATGCACTTACGTCGATTCAAAGCGGAATCATTAGGTGCCAACCAAATGGCACAGAGGCCCATATCGGGAACCGAAGCTCCCCGCCGCCGTCGATCGTCATAGAAGTCCCACCTTTTGTGGCAAAGTCGAGCAAAGCCCTTTACATCTTTTTCAAACTGCGAGATGTCATGATGTGGAGTGGGATGAGCACGGAATGATTTGCGCGCACACGCTCAGAGTTCCTGGAGTGAATGTTCGCGAAGAAAATGAATTCTTACTTGCAGAGAAAGCCTGGTCTCTCGTAGGCACTGGCAGCCCCCCTGGCCCGGGGTAGCTCATGGACTCGCAACTTGCAAGCATGCAGAACTCATCAACACCGCTCGCAACAGAAGGCAGTCTAAAACACACACAGCTTTGCGTACACGGAGAAGATTCATTTTACGGCTGCGCAAGCAATCCGGAAGACCACGGAAGTGCGTCGATAGTGCTCCCTTGCAGGACGGCATGAAGAAAGAAGGGGTTGACCCTATGGATTCGTGGATTCATGTATTCTGCATGCGATGAAGGAGTGACCGAGGTGCGTACACATTCGTAAAAGGAAAAAGGGAGGGAAGAGTGAGGCAGCGGGCAATTGAACATCCAATCAAGCACCTGAACGGACCTTAAACAGCGGGCAAGTGGGGTAAGGTTGGTGTAGCGAGGTGCGCAGTATACATCGTCGTCGAGGAATCATGAATTCGGAACTACATGCCGAGTCGTGCTTACTCCAACTTGAACTGGGGTCGTTGATTTTCTGCCAGTCGCTGAATAGCCTACATCAGTTGGGGATCCCCAGAGGGCAGTAGCGTGGCGCAGAGGCCACGGTCTGCTGTGGAGCGGTGTTTTACGAGCCCTTGCCACGAACTCGGACAGCTCGAACTCAGGAAGCGCGTCTGGGACCGCCCCCGATCAATCCGAGGTTCGGCGACCACAGGCGAGCACCACACGTGCCGCCCGCTGTGCTATCAGATAACCCATATCGTCGGCGGAGCGGTGCAGAAGAGATAAGAGGAACAGCCTACGCATGCTTATAAATGGACGCTTGGGTCAACGTGCGTGGTGATGCGCAGCCAGGGAGACGGTCCAGCATCAGTTGAGACGTTGGGGATTGAATGGAAGAATACCTTGATCGAAAGCGGTCACAGCGCGATACACGGAATTTATGTGGGTCAAATGTTCGAGTTCTGATCGAATGCCCCAGTGATGGAGGAACTTGAAGACGCAAATATGAAGAGACGGCTGGAGAGGTTCCCTCCGATTGACTACTTGCTACTTTGAGAGACACTGACGAACCAGGAGTGTTAGTTCTCGCTATTTGTCGCATAGTTCTTGTACCTATCAGAACAAAACGGTGAGCAAACCTTGGTCGTGGTAGTGATAAGGCTAGACTGTAGTAGTACTCCCGACAGGGGTGGCCAGCCAGTGAGTAGTGTGACACGTTGCCAAACGTGACTATGGTCACTCACGGCCTATCTGCCAGTGCAACATTAGAACGAAGAAAAAATTGATATGCATGCTCTTAGACATGACATTCTTCCTCCAAGCGGTGTTGAGTTCGTGGTTGCCCTAAACCTCACCTCGTCGACGCCGTCCACCCTAGTAAACGTGGTCACCGCCAAATCAAACCTCCTTCGTATTTATGCCATACACGAACAACCCTCTCCCATCTCCGACCATGTCGAGAGCGAACGTGACAAGCGCGCGCGTGTGCGGAAGGGAACGGAGGCAGTGGAGGGCGAGGTCGAGATGGACCAGGCTGGCGACGGCTGGGTGAATATGGGCGCGGTAAGTGTTTGGTACCAGTCGGTCCTCGGAAACCATCTGAAAAAGTCGGCTAGTCGAGTGCGAGCAAGGAGCTACCGACTACGTGGCGCCTCTATCTTGTTCGCGAGCATACCCTACATGGAACCATTACGGGAATCGACAAAATTCGTACCATATCATCCAATGACGACAAGCTCGACCGTCTCCTTGTCTCCTTCAAGGACGCAAAGGTATATTTACCCTCTATTTGTAAGTCACTCTGAACATTTTCACAGATTGCTTTGCTGGAATGGTCGGACGCCGTGCATGACCTCGTCACGGTGTCGATCCACACCTATGAGCGTGCTCCACAAATGGTATGCCCTTCACCTGATGGGGGAACCCTCTTTAATCTTTATTCAATAGGCTGTTCTCGACAGTAACCTTTTACGCGCAGAACTTCGTGCAGACCCCTTGTCACGTTGTGCTGCGCTTTCCCTTCCCAAAGACTCCCTTGCAATCCTTCCTTTTTACCACACGCAAGCTGACCTTGATGTCATGGAACAGGACCAAGGCTTTGCAAGGTACTTTTTGGTCCGTTCATTTATTGCAGACTTGCTGACACTTTCCTCAGAGAAGTGCCGTATTCACCCTCTTTCGTCCTTGACATGGTTGCGGATGTCGACCCCAACTTGCGTAATATCATCGACTTTGTGTTTTTGCCAGGTTATCATAATCCAACAATTGCTGTGCTTTGTCAGTCGGAAAAGACCTGGGCTGGGTACGTCCTAAACCTTACAAACCGATCCCTATTTGCTAAAGCATTGCATTCCGATCATGGATTCTAGTCGCCTCAAAGAATACCGCGATACAGGTCGTCTATATATATTTACCCTTGATCTTCTCAACCACACGTATCCCATCATTACCGCCGTAGACAATCTCCCGTTTGATTGTCTCGCCCTGCTTCCCTGCGCACAATCTATTGGCGGTGTTATCATCCTCACGGCTGATTCCCTTATTCACGTGGACCAGGCTGCCCGACGTGTCTCACTTCCCGTTAATGGATGGTCTGCACGCGTTAGCGATATCCCTTCCCTCCCACTTGACAAAGACCTAGATTTCAGCCTCGAAGGGAGCCAACTCGTGTTTGCAGATGAGAAGACGTTTTTTGTAATCAAGAAGGATGGGATGGTCCATCCTGTAGAAATCATCTCGGACGGACGAACAGTGTCAAAACTTGTTCTGTCTCCGGCACTTGCTCAGACAACGATTCCCGCAGTGACGAGGCAACTTGACAGGGGTATGCTGTTTGTAGGGAGCACAGTTGGACCATCGGTGTTGCTGAGGGCAGTTCGGATAGAGGAAGAGGTGGAAGAAGGCGAAGCAGATGATACGAGTGCGGCACTGACTGCTGTAGTGGATACCAAAAACGTGATGGATATCGATGATTTTGAAGATGATGGTGAGCGGGTGTGAAAATATGTCTGAAAGTTGGTCACTGACGCGAGGATAATCTGAAAGATTTATACGGAGAGTCAAAGCTCGAGGCCAAGACGACTGCGAATGGTCTAGCCCCTGGGACACATACCTTGCGGACACGGTCCGTTATCCATCTTTCGCTGTGCGACTCTATTCCCGCGTACGGGCCGGTTGCCGATATGACATTTTCGTTGTCGAAAGTGGGGGTACGTACCAAAAGTGTATCGCCTTTTGCGACATACGTATATTCACGTCCGGGTCCTTCATCTATGTTAACAGGAACGATACGTTCCCGAGCTCGTTGTTGCCACGGGGAGCGGCCACCTAGGGGGCTTTACCCTTTTCCAGGTACCCAAGAACCCTATTTCTTACCCCTGCCTCCCTTTGTCGCTAACCATTCTCGGTATCTAGCGAGACCTGCCTGTTCGTACCAAACGCAAATTGCACGTTTTGGGTGGTGCACGTGGGATCTGGTCTATCCCTATCCGACAGTCCCACAAAGTAAATGGTACGTCATACGAGAAAACCAGCGGCGGATTATTTGCCGGGGAGAGCGATACGATCGTTATTAGTACGGACGCGAATCCATCCCCCGGTGTATCTCGCGTGCGTGTCTTCTTCCAGCCTCGAGAAGAGAAGGGGTGGGGTGAGCTAATCAAGAAATGGAAATGCTCTTAGATTGCGACGAGGGCTGCAAAGACGGATTTGGCTATTCCAACGCGTATACCGGGAACTACCGTCGGTGCCGGTCCGTTCTTCCAGCGCACGGCCATTTTGCATGTGATGACGAATGCTATACGCGTCCTCGAACCAGGTACGTTCTTCCCGATCTCCTGAATGTATTTATGGTATTTGATTCGTGATGGGGTAGACGGCTCCGAGAGACAAATCATCAAAGACATGGATGGCAACATGCCTCGTGCGCGAATCAAGGCTTGCAGCATATGTGATCCGTTTGTGTTGATTCTTCGGGAGGACGAAACTATTGGGTTGTTCATTGGGGAGACGGAGCGCGGCAAAATAAGACGAAAGGACATGTCGCCGATGGGTGAAAAGGTAAGATCTGTTGTTGCATTGCGTCGTGATAGAGTGTGACGCCAATGTTTTTTCCGAACTAGGCATCGCGGTACCTGGCGGGATGCTTCTATGCGGACACATTTGGCGTTTTTGATATGGCGACGACCGACAGCGCTTTCACCGGCGCTACCACTGCAGATAAGAACGTTACCTCTACACTCCAGGCTGCAGTCACTGGACACAATAGCCAATGGCTGGTGCTCATCCGGCCGCAGGGAATCATGGAGGTACGTTTGGTCGCCCATCTCAGAGTCTCGTGACTCATGACGCTGCTTGATTAGATATGGTCCCTCCCAAAGCTGACGCTCGTATTCTCGAGCGCAGCAATCAGCACACTTGAGCCTGTCCTGAATGACTCCTTTGATCCACCCGCGCCCTCTCCTCCTCAAGATCCCCCGCGCAAACCACAAGACCTCGATATTGAGCAGATCCTCGTTGCTCCCTTGGGAGAATCGGATCCATCACCTCATCTCTTCGTATGCCCGTTTTCTCGCTCGTGATTCCATATAATTAAACGCCACCAGGTAATCATGCGTTGTGGGCATTTGGCCGTTTACGAGGTTCACTCCCTACCCTCGTCCACGCCTCCACCTGGCGGGCGCTCTGCTTTCTTGAAAATCATTTTCACGAAAGTCTTAACTCGGATGTTCGAGCTGTCTAAACAAGAAGAAGCAGAAAAAACAGTACTCGCGGAGCAAAAGCGGATATTCCGCACGTTTGTCCCATTCGTCACTTCTCCGCCGTTGTCCTTGAACGTCAGTGGCGGCAACACGCTCACCGGTGTCTTCTTTACCGGTGATAGGCCAAGCTGGATCATACGCACAGACAAGGGTGGCCTCAAACTGTTCCCGAGTGGACATGCGGTCGTGCACGCCTTTACGGCGTGCTCGTTGTGGGAGTCAAAAGCGGAGTTCTTGGTATACTCTGACGAGGTACGTAGAATGACGTCGAGAAACCCTCGATTCGCTGCGCCCCACAGGTGTCCGGCTGAACGGTTTCTTGCTGTTCGTTTCCTTAGGGCCCTAGCCTTCTAGAGTGGATCCCTGACGTCGAGCTGGATACCTCGCTGCCGAAACGTTCCCTACCGCGGTCTCGACCGTACTCGAACGTCGTGTTCGAGCCGTCAGCGTCGCTGATCGTTGCCGCGTCCACATTGCAAGCCCGATTCGCCTCCTATGACGAGGACAACAACATTATCTGGGAGCCAGACGGTGAGCGTGATTCGTTTGAGAATCCGTGTGGGCCAGAGACGCTAAAGGGGCGACGTTAGGCGCAGGCATTTCATTCCCGCAATGTGATTGTTCGACATTGGAGCTTATCTCCCCGGACAGTTGGATCACCATGGACGGGTGGGTCAACCATTTATCTCTATTGGTATGTAACAACGGATCTCCTAACCTGGTTGTATGTAGATACGAATTCGCCCCCAATGAATACGTGAACGCTCTAGAGTGTGTGACGTTGGAGACGTTGAGCACGGAATCTGGGAGCAGAGATTTCATTGCGGTTGGAACGACCATCGACCGCGGCGAGGATCTGGCCGTCAAGGGCGCAGTAAGTGATGGATGATGTGATTCCCGCCACGAGTCACGTTGCTGAGTAGTGCACGTTTTTGTTTTACAGACCTACGTGTTCGAGGTCGTCGAGGTCGTGTCTGATCCGTCCGCCAGCAGTCAACGATGGTATAAACTAAAACTACGCGTTCGTGATGACGCCAAGGGACCTGTCGTTGCTGTCTGTGGAATCAATGGTTACTTGGTGTCGTCTATGGGACAAAAGGTATGTCGAGGATCATGGTGTGGTCTTCGGTCGGGCGCTGATGTGAATTCTCTCTAGATATTTGTCAGGGCTTTTGATCTTGACGAGCGTCTCGTTGGCGTCGCGTTCTTGGACGTCGGCGTCTATGTTACGAGCCTGCGAGTGCTCAAAAACCTGTTATTGATCGGAGATGCGGTCAAGAGCGTCTGGTTGGTTGCCTTCCAGGTATGTATATAGTCCAATCTAAACGTGCAGCAGAGTTTACGTTCGACTTTAGGAGGACCCGTACAAACTGGTGATCTTGTCCAAGGACATGCGGCAGACATATGCAACCAACGTCGACTTTTTCTTCACGAACGGAGAGCTCTCGATCGTTTTGAATGACGAAGAGGGCGTGTTGCGTATGCTCACTTATGACCCGAGCGGTACGCTTACTCTCCTTTTCAAGTTGATTTCGGGGACTGATCCCTTCATGTTCGTATTCGACGACTGTAGATCCCGACTCGAGAGGTGGTCAACATCTCATGTGTCATACCGAGTTCCACTGCCGAAAGGAGTGTTGGGCGTCACGGATGATCGCACGGCGCACGAAAGAGGACAACGAGATTCCCCAGGCGAAGCTCATCTCCGGTACGCTTGTTTTTTTTTGTTCTCCTTCGTGTCGCGATGTTTCTCGACACTTATGCTCACTTTGTCTCTCTTTTCACGCAGGCTTCACGGACGGCTCGTTGTCCGCGTTGACGCCCGTCGATGAAGGCGCGTTCAAACGCCTGCATCTCTTGCAGGGTCAGCTGGTCCGCAACGTACAGCACATCGCAGGTCTCAACCCCAGAGCATACCGGTAGGTCTTTATCGTTCCGTCTTCCATTCCCGCTTTCTCTCACCTTGCCTTACTTCTCCTCGCCTCTTACACCTCGCCTCCCTCTTCGTCTGGGCCTGACACCTTGACATCTATTCACACTTCCCAGTATCGTGCGCAACGACACCGTCTCGAAGCCGCTGTCCAGGGGCGTCCTGGACGGCCAACTGCTCGAGACATTCGAAGGGCTGGGCATACAGGGCCAGCAGGAGATGACGCGGCAAATCGGGACGGAGCGGATTGCAGTTACGAGGGACTGGAATGCGCTCGCAGTGCCTTGGTGATCGACTGTGACCTCGCGGGTTGCTTTTTGTTCGTGTGCATTTTCGTGTCTTCTGTGCTTTCTTTCTTGTTCGTGCATAGTCTGGGCGGTTGAGGTTGTAGTACTGTAATCTGTAGTCAGTGATCCCAGCAGTCTCCCTTTATAATGCCATGCCACTTCCGAAAGCAATGTCCTACTCGGTATTTACGACTACCATGGCACGCTGATCATCGACACACTACGATTGTAATATAATTTCCCTCGAGCGCCATCGAACTTGAACTTCATACGGCGGTTATACAATCTTACCATCCATAAATGACCATGAAATGAGGCTGTCCCCTTCAAATCGTGTCCCTCACCTCCCACAGGACTGTCGTCTCTGCGTTGGGACGGGTGTCATGATACAAGGGTAGTTGGAACACTATAATATTATGGCGTTCGAAACAAGTGCACATGTAGAGAACATAATTGATGTGCTCTAGAATCTTATGTGCTCTCCACTGACATCATCAACTGTGCTGGAATCAATGCCACGGATGTAGGTTGGAGAACCTATTGTTATTAAAACGAGGGAAATATAGTACTGGTTGGTTGATCCATGGAAATGTGCATAGTAGTAATGGTAATCACCAGAGAGATAACATTCGAAAACGAAAACAATATCCAGGGATGTCCAAACAGAACCTCGATCTCTGGCATGCCCACCGACACTCGAGCATAGAGTAGAGAAACAATTGAACGTGACCGAACTGATCTATGAACACCCCAACCCAACCCTAAAACAACGCAAACGCGGTGAGCACGATCAACAGCGCGTCCCCAAGACAGTTCATCAAAGATCTCGTCACACTCAACGAGCTCGCTGCACTGGTCGCAGTCGCAGTAGCGATGTAAGCGTTCCACGCTGAGACAGTCGCCGAAGGGAAGAGATAGGTCGACGCCGTCGTCCCCTGCCCATAATAGATCGCCGCTTGCCCAGTCATAATCTCGTCCCCGAGGGACGACACTTCCCCACCAACAACACTCACCCCGCCCGAGCTCGAGTTGGTCACCAATCCTGTCTGGTTATTGCCAAAGATGAAGTCTCGGACCAGTGTGAGACCCTGCCAGACAGGATTAGAGAGTCGGAGAGACAAAGATGCAATATTGGTGCCTTACAGAGACAGGGTTGTTGTACGCGACGAGATGTCCAGCATGCGCAACGAGGACGTACTTCCAGCCGCGTTCCTGATGTACAATACCTGCAAACTCGCCATCGTCGTTGTACCACGGTGTCTCTGGTTTACGAGTAAAGCCCTGTATGCCACCAAACGTAGTGTTCTACGAAGAGGGAAGTCAGAAATGCAAGCGACATGCAAAGTGTCATACTTGGATGGCAACTGTATGTTCAGTCATCAAACTGCTGCTCCATCGGAAAGCAAAGGAAGAACTTACTTTGAGAACCAAAATGTGGAACAAGCGAATCATCGTTCCCAGAATATATAATGATCGTCATGTTATGCTCCGTAGCATTCGTCGCAAGATCGGTTAGGAATGCCATTGGCCTGACCTCCAGATGAGCAAATATGCAGAGCACATCTGAAGGACTCACTCGACACCTAGAGGAGAGTAACGGGTAAATGACGATGACGGCTAAAATAAGGATGGAAGCTCACTTGGATCGCCGTAGATATTGACTGAACAAGCTTAAATTCACTGTAGACCAACACAAAGAATGGCTTACCAGAGGCACTGGTCGGTGCGAAGGGGAAAACGACTTCCATCCAGTCCTTGCTTGTAGGTGCATGGAGCGCAGCACGTGTCGAGGCATCTGAGGAGTGTACATCAGTCAACATCACCCAGTAATTCCACGAATCGTATGAACCATTTAGAAAAACACTAGCATCCATTGCCACTTCAGGGCTCAGGGCATCGGGAATATTGTAGTAATCATATCCGTGGCCCAACGCTGACGAACGAAATCAGATATGAGCGCGACTTCGACGAAGCAATGGAGACCTACACCAAGGAAAAGTGAAATTGATAGCATAATCGATCATCTCGTCATAGATGTCGCAAAGATAATACGGGTCGATCGTGCCGTTCGCCCGACCGGACAAGTCCCGTTTCCACATATCGCGCGCAAGAAGTCTCTCGTGGTGCTTCAACAGTGATCCATCTCTCTCTCTCAACCGAGCAGCATGCTGGATCTGTACATCAGACATGATCCCTCGCCTTGTGACTTTCGAGCTGTCTTTCCCAAGGGTACTACTGAAAGTGGAAGGCGGCACCGGAGCGTTCAGACTTGGGTAGTGCTCTGGCTGGGGGTACTGCAGCGTTAAATTATACCCGCAGAGTTTGCTCCTAAACAGAAAGTCAGCACCTCTGTGACATCGCATCACCGCGTGTAACGAACTGTTCTTGGAAGTACTCAAACACCACCGGATCATATCCAATGATCTGCGGATATGTTTCCAACACGCTGACCACAGGTGATTGCACACATGTCTCTTGAGATGTAATCGTTCCGTCTCCAATGGCGATTCTCGACAGGTTAACAGGAGGATTCTCCGTCTCAAAGTATGCTTTAGTGATGTATGGCTAAACCAGTGTTATACGGACTCGCATGATGAAGATAGGTTCACATACTATGAACGTCCCAGCGTAGCTTTCACCAGTAAGATACAGAGGTCGCGTGGCGAGACTGGGAAACACTTTTACGAAATTTTCGAGGAATCCCATCTACGGATACTTGCATCAGTACGTCAATGGTTTGGTAGATTTAATATGGATACCCACGAAATCGGCACCCATCTGGTCCTCGTCGGCAACTGATCGGGGTATCAGAACCACAAAACGACAAATATTAGAACTAGCTGGCATGCTCACTCTGGCCGTTGGCATCAGCTGTACCGAACCCAGTGCCACTGATGGGAGTACGTAAATCTACCATTATAAAGACGACGGTCGATGTACTTACACTGGTTGGTCGATGTACACATAATCGGCAACAGTCGTCCATGCATACTGGTTTTCAGCTGCAGAATAATTACTCAAGATGTTGATGGGACCATGCTGAGCCAAACACGTCAACACGAATTCGCGGGAATAGCCAGCATAGATGAACGTACCTCAAACAAGAGTCCAACGAGACTCGAAGAGCCAGGACTACACGGGATTATTAAGTGCATAGCATATATGCGCTCGTGGACTCACCCTCCATTCAGCCAGATTCCCCAAGGCTCAGTACTATTCGCGGTGAACGATCCGTTCGAAGATTCGAATGCCCAAAAGAACAGGGTATCATTTGGGTGTCCCGCTCTCTGGACGGGGATATTTCCAGCCCAGTTCCGAGACAGTGGCCATGTCACGTTTGGGAGGCTTTCTGTCACTTGAAAGTC
>JBBPOL010000542.1:0-12138 GCA_038091435.1 Leccinum variabile | reverse complement strand
GTACTGTGAGAGTACTGTCAACATGGACCCTCGCTATGAGAACTATGAGTGCTATGATTGCTATGGAGTACTGTCCAGTACTGTCCAGTATCATCTGGTTTTGCTGATGAACCCGTGTCATTCCCCATGTTCTCATCGACATCACCACTGGTCGTCTCTATGACAAGACAATGCAACAGGCAGCTTTTGAGGAGTACTCCATGTTCAACGAGTTGCGGTCTTCCATGATTATCCGTGATCGGCTTGACCATGCGCGGATCGAACAGGAGGTGGAGAATTTCTATGAATATGTGATGTTCTCACACAGGTGGCAGCCACCCGAGCCATCCTTTCAAACGGTCGAGAGTACCCTCATCTATGGACTCCCTGCATCCCCCGGGAACGACAAACTCATCAACTTTTGCAAGCTCGTGCAGTCTCACCGCTTCCGGTGGGCATGGAGTGATACGTGCTGTGTCAACCAGAGCGACAAGGGAGTTCAGCAAGAATCGGTTGTCGCCATGTTTCAGTGGTATCGTCGTGCGGCGCTCACGATCGTCCATCTTCTCGGCGTTCACTCGAAATCGCAAAGAAAGGGCTTTTTGTGGAAAAGCATCTGGAACACTCGTGGATGGACATACCAAGAGTACGTCGCGTCAAAGGTCGTACAATTCTATACAGAAGATTGGAAACCGTACCTGGATGTCCAATTGTACAACCACAAGGAATCACCCCTGATCCTCTCGGAGATGGAACAAGCAACCCATTTTGATACCCAAGCCCTCGCAACGCTTCAGCCAGGGCTGAGCAGGGTGCGGGAGAAGTTGTACCTGGCTTCGAATCGCGAGACGACGCGGGTAGAAGATATCGCATACTCTTTATTTGGTATCTTTGATGTCGCACTCCCGGTCATTTATGGCGAGGGCACGCGAGCAGTCGGTCGTCTCTTGGAACACATCCTCACGCGGTCCGACACTGTCACGATTCTCGCCTGGACTGGGATGTCAGGCAGTAACCAGAGCTACCTCCCTTTGAATCTCAGCGTTTATGATCAAGTCCTTCCCCTGCATCTTCCTCGATCAATCGAGACTGACAAGATCGATACTGTCACTCAGGCCTTACATTCGTCGCTGCCTGATCCTTCCTTGTCTTGTCGACTGTACAAGCAGCTATATAATCTCCAGCCTGCGTCGCTAGTCGCTGGTGGACTGCGACTTTCTGGTCTCATTTTCCCTCTCAACGAACTCGAACGTCTCCCAGAACATGATTTTGACACGTTCCTTCCTGTCTATCGCGCAATAACACCCGCTCTTGGTGAAGTGCGGATCGAGACCAAGGACAACTTGGTGGGGATGGAGGGATTGGTGCTCATTCATCCGTGGATCAGCCCTCTTATCGACGAGGATTTCTCGGGAATCCGTTCTCGATTTGATCTAGATGCCCGTGCGCTGCGGCTTGTCGCTCGGCTTAGACAGCCGTTTGGTGCGCTATTACTCGCCTCCCAGAGTCGGGTGCATTGCAAACGTGTCGCGACGGACAGTTTCATCCAGGTTCAGATCCGGGCGGAGACGTCGTTGGAGGAGTTGATGGAGAGCATTGGTACGGTCGACGTGCAGTAGTTGTGTATTGTTGGATTTGGGTTTTGGGATGTCGCATTTCGTTACATTTACATTTATGCTTCGCCACTATGTAACGAAACTGTTTTGCTCCGGCTATCACTAGATCTTGGCTTACACCCTGTGAACCCTGCCTATCGCATCTACGCGACAACATATTTGAGATATTCTGGCATCAAAGTTCATGCTGGTCCTTGAACAACTCCGGCAGCTATCTCGTTGGTCACAGGAACTACCAGGATATTGATATTTGATTTCTCGTTGCGTCGCACGATTCATGCGCTCGTGTAAGTCATTCGCTTGATCTTCGTATTTGAGGACTAATATTGGGCGCGTGGGCGCGTGGGCACGGTTTAAATTACTCACTCATTCATTCATGAATGGTCCTCAGGTTCGTCGGAATGCGCCTACAGTGCATATCTTTGCTTCATGACTGACGAAAATCAAAGAGGACAAAGCCGTCTCTGGGCATGAACCTACATAGAAACGGAAGCGGCCGCGCAAAAGAAAAACAGCACGTCGGCGAGAACACTCTTTTTCTCATTGAATGAAGTATGCGTTTTGATCTGCTCCGTATACAACTTGAGAAATGGCGGGGATTTGCTCTGGAAATTCGAGCAGGTAGGAGGTGCAGCAGTAGACTTCAAGTGGCTGGTATTGAGGAGGTTAACAGAGTTGGACCGCGATGTCGAGCCGGGAGGTAGAGAAGCGCTCTCCGGCCCGGTTTTGAAAAGGCGGATGGCAGTGCTACGCCGAGTGTGGGAACCACTGTCTGGCAATAATCAGTTTTCTCTGGGCATCACCTCCATCGCCAGCTCAACTTCAAAAGCTCTTCTACTGAGATATTTCGTGTTGCGTGCAGTAGACATGTCCCTCTTCTATTCGTGGTCAAGTGAGTGCAAATGTATTGCACGTTAACATTTACACAAATTTTCGCCGTTTTACCCAGCTCCAGAACGACGGAGTATTGACCGAGTCTTGTCAATAATACCAAACGAGATATACCTTCACATCTTCGACTTCATCGCCCCACCTGGCACTGCGGCCGAAAACCTATCGTGCGAGCAACTCAAGACGTTGTCCAATCTTTCTTGTATCTGCAGGTTCTTTGCCAACATCTGCCTTCCACGCGTATACGAGCTTGTTAGGTTTTCTGGCTTCATGTCTGGTGATGACGTGCACGTGTACAAGGCGACACCCGGCTCCATATTGTGTGCACAGATTGCCGCAGAGCAGCCTCTTGCACTCGCGCTTGCAGGCCTAGTGAGGCTGTGCTATTTCGCAAACTCGGATACTCGTGACGTGTGTTCGTCGGTGGGCAGGCTGTACACTGCTGCAATTTCACACATGAAGAACATCGATGAGGTCCGGTTTCTGGCACTCTCCGTGGACGAGGACCATTGGGACGTACTTGCAACGCTGCCTTCGCTCGAGATCCTGAGGTTTAACGGTTGCACTTTTCTGCACGACCCCGCAGAATCGGAACGCAAGATCAAGGTCAAGGTGACCCATCTGTGCCTGTTTGACCAGTGCTTGGAATCTGGGCTACTTAGTTCCGCCATCGACATGCGGTACCTGCACACGAACACCGAGCATTACGATGACTTAGTTATCGCCAATGATGGAGAGGATTGGCCGTGTCAGCCTCGCCTCAAGGCGCTACACTTCTACATTCCCGATGACACTTGGCACTACTGGAGTCTGTCTTCACTCCTCGACGGAGCGCCGCGGTCTCTCGAGATGCTACGTTTCTCACTTCATCCGTTGGCCGCTCTCAGAGGAACTGCAGACGTCTTGGAAAGCATGTCGGTGCATCCCAGGGCTTGGACGAACCTTTCTTCGCTTCGGTCGCTGATACTGCAAGTAGACAATGTGATGTCAGTTACCGTGACGGACGTGAGTCTATGTTTGGCGTCTCGCACAGTCGCTCGATCGCTTATCGTTCCATCCGTCTTCCAGGAACTTTCCCAGTGCATAGATGGTATGTAATCCCTCATTCTAATAGGTCTGTACTGAAAGAGTTTTGTGTTTGCTTTGCATACGTTATATTAGAAAACTTGCCCAAATTTCTATTCTCCCTTCGTTACGCGCTTGGTACTGCCTCTAATCTCCGACATGTGTATTATTTTGGGAAATTTTTCCGATGGGTAGATGGGGAGTGGTTGCAAGGGGTCTCGTAGTAAAGTACTACCATGGAGCGCTGGTGTGTTTACTGTATGCTGCATCGACGTTACGAACGTACGTCTTGCACCTTTTCAAAATGTTGTATACATATGACATTTTCACGACCACCGTTCAGCAAACTAGTACGTTGATCCCGCGTGAGAAACCAATCTAAGTCGCACCTTGCCTCTTTCAAATTTGCACTGCTCGCAGCGCAGCTCTACACCTTACATTTCGCATCACACTTGTTTTTCAGTAAACATGTCTCTCTTTGAGTGGTCCAGTGAGTTCACAATGCATTTTCGTCTTACCGATCGTCTTGAATTTTTGCCTCTTTTCCTAGCCCCGGAACGACGAAAGGTCAACTAAATCTTGCCTACAATACCCAACGAGATATACCTTCACATATTCGACGTCATCGCACCACCTGGAACCGAATCTCTATCGTCAAAGGGACTCCAGATATTCCTCAACCTTTCTTGCGTTTGCAGGCTCTTTGCCAACGTCTGCCTTCCACGCATATACGAGTTTGTCGAGTTTTCTAGCCTAGGCCTAGCCTCCGGGCCATCATACGTGCAACGACGCGGCTCTACGTTGTTCGCACATATAGCTGCACAACAGCCTCTCGCCCTCGCCCTCGCCCGGACAGTGAGATTGTGCCGTTTCACAGACTCGAGTAACATATTGAAAAGCGAGGAGTTCATTGCTGCCATGTCGCACATGAACAACGTCCGTGTGGTTCAGTTTTCGCACTGCTGGATCATGGGAGCTGAGCACTGGATGGCGATTGCAGCGCTGCCATCACTCGAGGATCTGGCATTCCACAGTTGTAGTTTTCGGCGCTTTTCCACAGACGCGGAACCCGAGAAGAATTTCAAGCTCAAACTTTCCACACTTTCCATGGTTAGTTGCGGCAGGCTTTGGTGTCCCATCGCAGTCGTCGATATAGCGCACCTGCGAACATTTCGCACAGATTACTTGTCTGTCACGAAGGGTGAGGATTGGCTCCGTCACTCTGCCGTCACCAAACTGCAGGTCGATATTTCCGAAGAAATTATATCCGGAGACGCCAGCTACACGCCGGGGCTGAATACCATTCTCTCGAAAGCGCCACAGTCTCTCGAAGTACTCTGTTTCTCTGTTGCCGCGTCGGAGACTCCCAAAATGGCTCGAGATATCTTGCAGAGCATGTTGGATTCTCCCAGCGCGTGGACGAACCTTTTCTCCCTTCGCTCGCTCATTCTGCGAGTGGCCGATGAGCGGTCAATTGTCGACGTAAGTCGAGCTCCATTTGCTAGCTCACATAGTCGCTGTATCACTTATTGCTCCCTCACCGTATCTCTAGGCTTCCGGATCCATGATTGGTACGGGTCCGTTTGTACTAATATATGATCTGCGCTGATGGAACTATACCAGCCAACTCGCGCAAAATTCCACTTTTCCTTCTTGACAAATTCGGTCCTGCTCCTAGTCTCAAGCATATGGATTATTTCGGGACTGTCTTCCGTTTGGTAGATGAGGAGTGGGCGCAGGTGTCTTATGGTTGGAAGCTATTTGAACTACCAGCACTTCTCTTTGCTTGATATCCTTAAGTCGAGGATGAAGATCTGTCATGACTGAAAACGACTGCGACGCATCCATCAACATCAAGGAGCGGTGGAATGTAATGAACAAGAAGTCGTGCTCGAGCGCTCCAAGCGGTTCGATCGGCCACAAGTCGAATATTTGTAGCCAGAGGGAGCACATGGAATGTGAAAATGAATGGAGGCGCCTGTGTAGAGAAAGTTATTTTGTTCATAGAGTCTCGGCGGATGTCATCTGCGCCACAGCTGTCGAATAGGTTCGAATGTACGAGGTACTAAATGGCGCGTACGACGCGATGTTGCAAAATTGTGTTATCTCCAATGGATACGTACGTCAAGACTGAGAGCAGCAGCAGCGGTGGATGGAAGTGCGGTCGTAAGTACATATGAAGGTATACTGTTACGGTCCAAGTCAGCTGCTCGCATCAACCCACGATGTCAGCTTCTCGCCATCCATCTCTTCGTCTCTTGGTACGAATTTGCACGGGAACGGAAGCGGGTGTCTGCCAAAGAAAAGATGCGTGTCAGCGAAGACATCATTCTCTTCTCCAACAGCGCAGCAACGCACGACGTCAGCCCAGTCGACCACTTCACGTCATCGGACCCTTCTGTCTTCTCTATCCTGAAAAGTGCTAGCATGCACACTATCGCAGACCACAACGAGGCATCCGCGATGTGCCTCCCCGGACTGCATCCACCACGTCAGAAAGAAGCAAATAAAACGAGAAAAGTCGACCTGCAACGCACCAGATCCGGCGTCCGAATCCAAACGCCCAAGGAATATTATCCTCGTTCAGCATACCGTTCTCCTGCAAGAATCGTTCCGGCATAAATACGTCGGGATCCACATACTTGTTTTCATTGTGCGAGATCGCCCTGTAAGTTTTAATCTCGATCGATGTCGTGTTCCCATGCCCGACAAGCTGGTGCCCTTACCAGAGATTGGCCACAACTGTGGAGCCTAGACTGAGTGATTAGGAAGAGTCACCAAAAGGGGGCAATGATCCTACCCTGCGGGATATAATACCCTCGATATACATCGTCCTCAGACGTGGCGTGTGGGATCCCTAGAATACATCTCAACCGAATCTTGAAACGTGAGGGTAAAGATCGAAACGCACCAATAGGTGCCACTGGATGCCATCTTAACGTTTCTCGAATCATAGCATCCACGTACGGCAGCAACGGTCGGTCCTCAAAGGTTGGCAGTCTCTGCCGCCCGACGACACTGTCGATTTCTGCATGGGCACGACGTTGGACCTCTGGATTGTTCATCATGAGATAAGTGAAGACCATCAGTGTGGCATTCATCTATTGGACCAGCAAGGTGTTACTCAGCGATCACAGGTGTTGGATAGGAATAACGAACCGTTTCGACTGACGCTGCAGGTCTCGTTAGCTTCGACCAGGATCAAATGCAGAAAATGATAATCACCTGCGTACTGTGTTCCTGCCGACTCTTTGATTCCTTCTACGATCTCCGGATTGTTCGAATCACTGTCCAGACGGTATCGAATGATTGCATCGGAAACCATGGATGACTTTGCGTTCCCTTCCTCCTTGAGATTCTGATTAGCTACATACATATGATCACTGCCTTCTTGGACGTACTACACGTCGTTGAACCCATTCATACGGTGCATTTGACGCTTCAGACACCAAGCGGCGGCATTCAGCAGCTTCGGACATGAATCCCATTCCTGGAAACCAAGTGGGCAATGACTGTACTACATTGCACAAGCATGGGAAACCATCAATGAACACTACGTTAGACGGCGACTCACTGAATGGAAACGCGGCACAGAGTGCAATCGTTTCAGGGGTGACCACACGGAGAAAGATGTCTGATGCGCGTTGCATGGAAGTTACAAACCCATCAGCCTGTTTCATGTCGTATCCGTAGGTCACTTCCATGACTATTGCCGCAGCGAACCTGTACATTTGAAAGTGTGAACAGCCCGTCGTAAAAAAAGGGTGCGTGATCAGACTCACGTTGTAAAATGCGCTTCGTAATGCGTGGGGTCGTCTAATAGATGCATCGACATCTCGTACGCCCTCTGTAATTGCCTTGGACGATAAGATGACGCTGCGTGGGCATTGAAGACCTGGTGTAACAATCGTCGATGCAGCCTGAATCGGGGCCCATATCGCGTCAGAGTGGTTGCCCATTCCCAGTTGAACCTTTGCTCGTGGTGTGTGCATCAGCAACATAAGGGGAAAAAAGGAACGCACTGGTCTGCAAAGGATACCACGGGTCGGTCAGAGTACTTTTGCGAGCGTTTTTCGAGCAATGCGGCGGCAACTTCTTCCGAGTTTAAAATGATAATGTTCTGTCCCAAGACACTTGCGTGAACGATCTCGCCTTGCTCGCGTCGCATTAGGGTTCACCAAAGGATCAACAAGGAGACGCACCATAAGTCTTTGACCACTCCGTGTACGTGAGATAAGGTGCATCTCTGTTCATGGCGAACACGTTTCCGAAGAAAGGCAGGGGTTTGGGGCCGGGTGGGAACTGCATTGTAGAGTTTCCTGATGAGCGGGAGCGCCTGAGCCTTCGGATAACCTCGATGGTGAACAGTATAGCTGCGAGTCCGAGTAACGCTGAGAACATAATGTCTACTGAGAACGCTGATGCTGAAGCGAACACGATCCAGTTCTCTCTGGCTCTTGAGACTTTTTATATGACAGAACTTCGTGCCCACCGGTAAGTACATCTACCGGTGGCGGCAGTGCTGCCGGACCGCCTTGAGGTCTTTGCTGCCAGCCTTGAAGCAACATTGTGGTCGAGCGCTTGAGCCTTAGCGTAGCCTCAATACATAGTGAGCAGGACAGCTGCGAGTCCGACTCGCAGTCCGAGCACAATTGTCTACTGCTGAGTTTCAGATTTGAACGTGAGATGGAACTTCGTGCTACCGGTGTAGCGATGATGCAGTTGAGGAAACCGAGCCCCGGCCCGAGCCCTGTTTGTGGTTCGTGGGAAAATCTATTTAAACATGCAATGAACCTCGGTTCCTCGGCTCATTCTTTTGCCTTGTACAAACTTCCAAGCTACTTACCACATACTTGACGTTGCTTTACAGTAGACATGTCTCTCTTCAAACGGTCCAGTAAGTTCACATCAGGCTTTCAGTCCGCCCCCCGACTCAGATTTTCGCCGGTTTGTCCAGCCACGGAACGACGGAAAGTCAACCAAGTCTTGCCTACTATTCCAAACGAGACGTATCTCCATATTTTCGAACACATCGCCTCACCCACTGAGCCCCTGGATTCAGAACAACTCAAGATGTTCTCCAATCTTTCTCGTGTTTGCAGGTTCTTTGCCAACGTCTGCCTTCCCCGCGTATTCGAGGTTGTAAAATTTTCTGGCACAGCTTTCCTCTATCGTCCTCGATCATCCGAGGAATCGATTGGATGTATGCTGTGTACCCAGATTGCCGAGAAGCAGCCTCTGGCGCTCTCCCTAGCCCAGACTGTGAAGACATGTGAATTCGGGGACTGGGATCACTTTGACGATCGCCACTCGAAGACAGTCGAGGCGGTCAGCAAGAAATGCATTTCCGCAATGTTGCAGATGAAGAATCTCCGCGAGCTCCGGGTCTTCGACAGTTCTGTGCGCACGGAGCACTGGAGGGCATTCGCAGCACTCCCATCGCTTGACGATCTGTCTTTCGACAGGTGTGGGTTTGAACAAGGCCCACCGTCGGATGCAGAACTCGAGAAGAGCTTCAAGCTGCAAGTGTCTCGATTTCATGTGGTAGACTGCCATGCTGAGGATCACTGCTGGCCCACCAAGGCCATCGATACGGGGTGCTTACGCATGTTTGCCATGCATATCATGTTCCTCGAAAATGAGGATTGGCTGTGCAATTCTGCTATCACGGAGCTGCATATCCATAATTACGAGGAAGTTGATGCTGCCTATGACTATGCTTCAGAGCTTAAGGACATCCTTAAGCAAGCACCACGGACTCTCGAGGTGCTGTCTTTCTTGGTAGACGAGCTGTCGGCTTTCAGATTGGGTCCAAATATCATGGACAGTTGGTTGGATAACCTTGCATGGAGAGAGTTTTCTTCGCTTCGCTCAATCACACTGCAACTGGAATATGTGATCGACTATACAGGTGTAAGCTGCTTTGTTGCTTTTCTCTGTGTCCCATGCTCGATCACTTATTGTACCCCTCATCATCTAGGAACTTCCTGAGGTTGTGGAAGGTATGGATCCTGTCATCTTAGCAGTTCTGCGCTGAAAGATTGTTGGTTTCTGCTGCACTGCATGGCATATTAGATGAATGGTTGCCTAAACTTCAACCTATTCTTCGCAACAAGCTCGGTCCGTTCTCTAGTCTCAGTAATATGAAGCAAATCGATTTTTTCGGCAATGTTTTCCGTTTGGTGGACGGGGAGTGGTTGCTTGTAGAGAAGCATGATCATGATGACTTGGGCTCGGACGCGGACGCGGACTCGGATATGTAGTATCTGCGGGCTTCTTTTTTCTTCCGTTGGAGGTCGCTTTGTATATGCAAGGAGTGTCCAGGGGACATCCAGTCTTTTCCTAGGGTTCCGAAATCATAACTTCGACATTTGGAGCTACGCGCGGCTTGAGCGGAATTGCGAGTACAATGAAACAAAAAACATAATGCCCACTGGCTGGATTGAACAACCGACCTCATCATGATCGTATTTACAAGTGACGCGCTCTACCACTGAGCTAAGCGGGCTCAATGTCTTCGACCGTCACCTCTGGATCTGAGTCTGGAGTTTTTTTTTTCACCCATCATCATCTCCCACCATCCACCATCGAGTTTCTCTTCGTTCGCTCGTAAAGACAAACTTTGAGACTCTCTGCCCGTGGACGCGCACACACAGTGCTTTCAAGTTGCTTTGCTTTGCTTTCTTGGTTCGGGCGACGTGGAGATCTGATGGACACACCGGAGTCGGACGGACGCGGGGAGTCGGGACTGGTCGGTACGTTGCGCCCATTATGCGATGCGATCATCCATCTTCCAGCACCACGACCGACCGACACCTTCGAGCGACTGGCACTGGCAAGACCCAGGACCCTCCCCCAGTGACCCCGTGCCACCGTCGAATTCCTCCACGCCGTTCGCGTACTAGTACGGTCGCGCGGAACAAAAGACACTACCATACCTACCGCACGCCATTCAGCACGGTCGCTCATTGTTGGACCATGGATACCTATTACCACGAGGTGTGTCGACGCTGCAACTCGAGTGCTTAGCTTTCGATCGGTATGTATCAACTGGTTCGAACTTCCCCCGCTGTTCCTACGCTCAGCGCTGGCGAACCAGACCAACTCGGACTGCGCAAACGAAGCTATAGACTCTGATTGCGCCGTGGGAGGCGTAAATGACCTTCAAATAAGGTTCCATGGGAACATCCGCACCGGACCCGCAAAAAAAGGCATCCTATCATCTTATCGAACTCCCATCGATAATTGAACAAGGTAAAAAAGTGTGAGAAACTTCAACATCGTCAAACAGACTCCCGGCCCGCTTGCGGTGCGTCGAGTCTATTGTTCCCTGTGAACGCCGTACCCTAGGTTACGACGATCAGTTTGATCTCGAATGCGGATAAACCTTTTACAAGGGCAACCAGAAATAAGAAAAGACTCGAGCTAAAGATGGCGTTATGTGGGGAGCGCTTGGTCAGATGTGACCAGATTGGACTCGGACAGTCGAATCCCTCACTCTACTAGTACAGTCCGCCCATTACGCCCCCCGACTGGATATTTCCTGCAGACGTTATCACGCGAGGACGGGCGTGATAGCGGCTCCACCTGTTCACAGCGCCACATTCCTTGGCAGGGCCCCGAGCGGACAGACACGGAGGCGGAGACGTGCGCGTGATCGATAGAGGCGTTACCCCTGCCCGCCTGTCACAGTTGGTGGGTACGAGGTATACAGTACGGTGAGTGCGATGGCGTCAACTACTTACCCCTCTAGTATTCCCAGGCGTAATCACCACTTATCGATGTTGCGCCGTGGTTGGGGATCCCTATCTGCGTGTCAGAATCACCTTCGTTCCGAGTCCTGCCCGCTCTCTCCGAACCTCGCCGATCCTGATTGGCTGCTAGCAGAACTCCTCAGGACTCCTACAACGATCTATTGATCCCGAGCAGTTGAGCTGGTTCCAGGAGGAAAACCAAACCTAAATGTAAATTGCAAGGCTAAAAATAACCTGACCTAATGTCACGCAGTGGCTTGCTGACTCCATGCTGCTCTATGGCGGTGGGGGCAGTGAGCGTGAGCGTGACGTCTGAAGATACTATGACCAGATCTAGAGGACGACCTGAAGTCGGAGTCGGGCGTGAAGTCGGATGACCCCATCATCGCCTCCATGTTCACGTCGCTACATTTATTTACTCGTCCCTCGTTCCCGCGTACTGACAGCAGCCGCTGATCCACCCCAGAGCGCATCATGGTCGTGCCTCGTGCTCTGCCAGGACCAGGGGCAGGGACGGTTGCGGACGCGGACGTGGGGCGCGCATACGAGCGATCGATAGGGGCGCTCCTGTGCACTAGGTACGGTGTACGGAGTACGATGGCAAGTCAACCCACCTTCCATTCCGTTCCAAGTGATTCCTCTTCTCGACGTCACGGTGAGTGAGTCGCAATTTGCTCTGCTTGATGGGCTAGAACTCAGCCCCCTGTTCCGTTCCGACCGACCATCCCACCACGCCGATCATGACATCCGCTCATCAACCCATTAGATCGGCGTCCTGCACGTATCACCCCTTGTCGATTTGCGCGGTATCGCCACCGTGTTACCTGCCATTG
>JBBPOL010000541.1:0-12146 GCA_038091435.1 Leccinum variabile | reverse complement strand
CGCCTGGTTGGCGAAATCGAAATCTTTGCCTGTAGTCCCCCGGTAATGTTATCAGATCTGAGTTGGCTGAAAAATATCGACTGACCAACGGCACCAGTCCCACCGAACGTCTCGTCGTTGAGCTCATCACCATCCTCCAGCAGGGCATCACCGAGACCGTCGTAACTTTCCTCCCCCCAGGTGTAGACTGCAAGGTCCTCCGATTCGTGTAGGCCGCCTTCCAAGAAAGTCTTCTTGTCTTGTTCTAGATTGCTCGTCTCGAAACCAAAGAATGACATAGAATGAGGCTTTGCGGTACTTTTCTTCTTCTTCTTCTTCCACCTCCGGGAGGGAGTCAAAGAGGATCGTAATCACGGCAACTCAAGAGCCTCCTTACCTTGAGGATCCCTTGTTAAGCGGGACAATACAAATAACACCACACACGCTCCTGTCGCTGTAATACGTACATACTCTATGAATACTTCCTCGCCTCTTCTAAAAAGTCCAGCAGCGTGCTGGCACTCCACGCCTGCGTATTACACGAGTCCTTACAATACGCGCCGTCTTTGTTCGTCAGCTCCGTAAGGCCAGCCCAAGCGTCGCGTAACTCGCGTTGGATATGATGCCGTGGTTCAAGCAACGCTCGATGGAGGTAGGGAAGCGTTTGCATACGATCCTACATGCGGCATCAGGCCCATCGGACATTCGTCTGTCAGGAATACGTACATCATTGCCTGCTTTGACACGCGTGTCGAAGTAGAGGTAAACCCTCAGGAAATACCCAAGCGGCCATCCCCATTCCGGGCCCTGCTGTTCATGAACGTAACGCAACACGCAGTAAAGACGCACGCACGTTGTGGTAATTGCGTCCTTTGGCGACAGCCTAATCCGTCGAATCGTCCGAGTTGTCGTAAAATGGCCGGTACTGCATGTCGCTTGGATCAAGCGTCTTCATCCCCATTGGACCTCGCAGGACCTTGTCGGCAAGTTGGAGGGCCTACAGGGCATGAGTTTCGTCAAATAGTTCAGGGGCGACTGTCATTGCAACCGGGAAGTTGGGTCTAAACTGATAGTCGGACCATTCACGGCCTCGTCCAGATCCGTAGACGTCCTTGTAGATTCCTCGGCGGTTGATGAGTTTCGTGTCAACGGCGTATTGCGAATCCTCCGCAGGATCTGTAGTAAGCATTAGCAAACCTGACAACATCGAGTCGTTCAGCTCATTACCCAAGGGTACGCAAAAGTAGCGTTCAAATGAATTCTGAACGAGGTCGTTCCACTCGCCATACATGACTAATTTGTCCCTGTCATCGACTGTTCTCGGGTCAGTGAATGACGTCCAAGTACTGCGAATCGAAGCAATAACCCCTTCGAACTAGCCCATCCAGCCATTTCAGCGTACTCTTAACCAATCCCACGATCTCGACTGGAACACCAGATGCCTCGGCGTTCCGGGAACCCCCTTGGTTCCAGTTTTCACACTCTCCCCCATTTTATCCATCCACGTCCCGCAATTATGTTCGTTCCCCCCGTGGATGAACCCCGTCTTCCAATCGACATAGATATCAATGTCAAACCCTGCATCTTTCATTTGTGTGTCCAGGTTCGGACCTGCATTGTGTTCGCGGAAGGATATCCCTGATGCATGCCGCTGGAGAATCTCTTGGATGATTTCAGCGATCGTGCTTGTATATGCGTATGCGCGAGGGTCGTTCCAAGTCACCCAACTGTCCTCTGCGGGGAAACGGCGGCGAACAGTCTCGGAAAGAATACATATACCATTGGGTGCCATATTGACGTAGTCTTGGATATTCTGTACGGCGAGTCGCGCGAGTTGTACCTGCATAAGGATTATCATCCGCTGGAAACAATATCAATATAATCACCACCTACCGAGGATTTCTCAAAGAATCCAACAGATTCGGAATGAGTCCGTGTTTTAGTGTGTCGAGGCAAACGCGAGAATATGTTGCCTCGCTCCTTCATAGTTTCCTGTAGTCAAAAATAGTCCTCGTAGTGAGATGAACACATCTCTTCCCCAGCATCGCGCCTATTTGGTGCTGAAATGAGGCAAGCCAGCAGCGATGGACCATTCCATGCATCTGTACTGCGCATAGAGCAAGGTCTCGCGTAAATTCGTGCCCGGTAGTCACAAACTCGGAGAATTGCTCCAGGGCAGCGACTCGAGCGGCCTTGTAAGCCGTGTACATAGTGATAGCGAAAAATTTCGGCCGCAGGTAAGGTGCAACATTCTTTTTGATTCTTCGAACCTCTCTTGTAACCATTCAGCAGGAGCGCGTAGCTTTGGGAATCTGTCTGTTTGACTGTTCTCTCCCGTCAACATTGATACACCATCCATGGTATGAACTCACTAGAGCAGCCTCTGGACCGTGTAATTTAGACCCCATACCCCTCTCCTCAGGTTTTCGCACAGCGGGTGGCCCAGATCATTTGTAGTCATGACTGCTTGCAGCGGTCCCATCCAACCCTCCAACCCGCAGTACGTCAACCGTCCCAGATCAGGAACGTCATACACGCCGAACTTCCCGTCAGTTGCATCTCCGAGTCGCTCTTCCGCGTCTGCGCGGTAGAGCACGACATTGAGATCCACCAGATCGAGAGACGAGAAAACAACCGCGGCAGTTTCGGCGTCGGCACAAAAGGTGTCGAGGGTGGGATCTGTTTGTTCGGCTTCAACTTCGAAAACCATTATGCTGCCCGGGGGGAAGAACTCGGGAACGACGATGGAACAAAGCGAATTTGATTTCTGAATCGCTGGAACTTCAGGCAAGTCGATCAGCCGACAAGGCAAGCCCTTTATCGTCTGCGTATCTTGAGAAGCCTCGTATGATAGGATATCAACGGCGAAGCCACAAATAAACTTTCCTCGCGTTCGATTCAGTTCGATGGGATTTACTATCGTTGACGGTTATCACCTCAGGTGTGCGACAGAGAAATGGGATTACTCACCCTGACCGCGTTGTTTGGAACCCTTGGTAAACGCTCTGTGAGCAACGAGCAAGTATCCTTTCTGTGTCCTCGGGTGCACTCTGTGGACGATAATATACTGAGGAGCACAGCAGATTGTCAGTACAATGAATTAGTGAGAAAAGAAAACAATACCGGCACTTACGTCGCCATCCTGAAATACATGGGCTTCTTGGATCCTCCGAGCAACATCTCTCTCCTCAGCCCGTTCAACCCTCTTTGCTCTTCCAATTCCAGACCGCTCACCAAGATCCGTAATTTCATATTGTCTTTTTTTCCTGAACCAAATTTAGAAGCTTCGGGCCCTTGACGGAAGCCACAGCGCAATGTCCAAACGTAATCAATCCGGCCACGCAGAGTGCGTGCTCAGCGCTGAACTTGTCCAAGTATGACTCTCGTTGTCGTGAGTTAGGTCATACATGATTGCGTGCGGAACGGAACCTCGGAGAGTGGTCACGATACATGGGCGAGTGGTTCCTGTGCCAAATGGCGGAGCGAGATCTTGTACAGTCGTTGAGCAAGCCTCGTCCATCGATCCTGCAAAGAACAATAACTTAATAAATCGGTTAAGCATAGGTAGAGCCGAACATACCAATCGGCTTCCCTAATCCATATCGATACATGATCCTCAATAACTCCTTTGGATCAAATGCATTCCCGGCTTCTCTGACCAAGCTATTAACTTCCTGACAAACAGCAGATCCATCTCTTCGCTCCCGGTAAAAAGCTCCGCACAAACATATAAAGTTTGGGTTCACCTTCCGCGCGACGTCGAGCATGGCAGTCCCGACATGC
Organism: Leccinum variabile; assembly: GCA_038091435.1. NCBI lineage: Eukaryota > Fungi > Basidiomycota > Agaricomycetes > Boletales > Boletaceae > Leccinum > Leccinum variabile. Next base: position 8,384 of record JBBPOL010000541.1, on the reverse strand, counting down.
AAAGGTGTCGAATGACAATTGTCGATACGAAATCCGTCAAATGCTTTCGCGAAAGAAGTGACGTAAGCAGTTATGAATGTCCATAGCCATGGGTTGTCCGAAGGGGCAGAACCATAGCAAAGTTTTACGCATCGCCCCAGACAATAACTTCGCAGCGCAAGTATGCTTTAGAAGGTGGAAGAGCAAAGTTTACCAATGGGTCAACGTCCCATATCCATCCATTTTTTGCAACGCAATATAAGGCAGGATCGATATCAGACCCAGGCAAGCGCGTGAAGTATGGTTCAACCAAGGGTGAACTGGCAAATGACGTCAGAAAACCTCTTGCAAAACAACGTATACGCACTCTTTGTATATTTCTCCGAGTTTAGGTCCATGGGGATCAAGCCGCATGTACTTCAGTCTATTTTTCATCATGCCAAGCGCTACTCGCGTATCTTCTTCCCAGCCAGCGTAGAGTGGCACGTTCAAAACGTCAACAACGCGTTTCCAACCCTCCGCCAGCGACCTATGGTCATCCGCGAGGTGTGGATAGGCAGCTTTCATGATTTCAGCAGCTACACCACCCTCGACATGTGCACAGTATCGCGAAGATAGTGCATCCAAATTACGGATCAAGCCAGTTGTCCGTACGATGTCAGCAATTTCAGTTGCAGACTTGCCATTGATATCCTTGCCTCTAATCGAATTAGACGACAACGCATTGATGATGGATGCCGTCTCTTCCTGCGTGTCAACATAAAACTGCCACAATTTCTTTGACTTAAGCAACGATTAGCGTGTCTATATCCTTCTGGGAATCGATACGGGTGGGCAGTCTGCTGCCTTGAAGAGACCCAGAGAATTCGAGAATTGCGTCGTCCACTTCCAATGCGGGAGTCAGATGGGGGGTATTCGAAGGGCTATAACCTAAGCTTTCGATGAGAACAATGAAAATCATATTTTGCTCGGGACATGCCTGCTTCAGGATGTTGTACGAACCACTTGCTGTCGCTGGCAGTATGGTTAAGTACCACCTCAAGAGACCATATTCTTCCTTCGCAACTCGTAGAGTGTCTTCCACCATAGAAGCGGCTTCCGATAGCTCAATAGAAGTGGCGAAAACATCCAGGTCATAGTTGCTCTGATCTTTGATAGAGTACGGGCTATCGCTCTCACCGCGCACCTGGAGTGGAGTCCAATACAGCATTGTATACCCGCGATCACTAGCTTCCTGGAAGAGTTTTTCCATTGATCGATAGGACCCATCCATTTAGATACGACTGTCAACATCGCGATCCCATCGAGAGGCAAGTTGATATATTCTGCCAGCAAGACTTGAAACCCATTATCCGAAGACAAGAGCGGTTTCAAGTCGGCAGAGAGAATAGGGGAACGCGCGGGGACACGGAGGATGGGGTCTACATTGAAGTAGCCTTCCCTGCCTTTTATACGTTGTCCAGGCAAGTCGCCATCATATTCGACCCAATAGACGAATGCACCTGCATGAGATATGGGGAGATCGACTTGGATAGGCTTGGAGAAAATAGTGGGAAGCCTGTACATAGGTAAGTTGCGTAGAACCGGTCAGATGCACACGCTTACTTTCGATCTGCGAGCCTGTCCCGCTCGAACAAGCCACCGTCAAGCGGGAAGTTTGTTATGAATACACCGTTCTTCGATGCAGGTGTTCCCGCATTCAACGAGACGCGCAAGATATAAGGGACATAGGCAGGTGGTAGTCGAATATACTGTGGAATCACGAGTAAGCGGATACTCGAAGTCAAAGATGCGGTCAACTCGCCGACATTCGTACTCACCACACTTTCCACCCCCCTCCCCATTTCCTCCAGCGACTCTGTCATGGTACAACGGGACAAGGCAAACGCAAAAACTGGATCTTTCCTTATCGCTACCTCAATCTGACCCGGCGGGATTTGATGTTGCGCCATGCACTCCGAAGACACCCGCGGACGAAGGCAAAGGATTCTTCTTGAGTGAACGATCAGAGGGATAACAGCCTATTCGCGTCTACGAACTCAGACTCGACCCCGATGGTGGGCCTGACAAAAAGCGATGTAGGCCGCCTTCCAAGAAAGTCTTCTTGTCTTGTTCTAGATTGCTCGTCTCGAAACCAAAGAATGACATAGAATGAGGCTTTGGATCCCGTTAAGTCGATATTATCTAACGTCAGGCCGACTCGGAGGTGTAGTTGTGGCGCTGATTGAGGGATGAACTCGGCGAGGGCGATCGCGCTTTAGGAGCTGAGCTGAGTGGAAGACAGGAAGAGGTGCTTGAAATCCGTGTTGAGCGTCAACGCCGTGTGTAGTGAGTGTATCTTTAATAAGAAAGGCATAGTATGAGACTAGCCAAAGACCGTCGGACGCTCGGGTCGTGCGGTCCAAGTCGTTGTTTGGCAACGTTCAACCTTGTATTTTAGTATGTAAACACCGCAGTGCTCGGAAGGAATGGTCATCATCGATAATTCCGAGTCGAGGTACATCGCACGGTAGCTTTTCCAAGAACCTCCATAGCCTGTAAGCTATCGTCGGGAATCAAGCACGTACGAACACTTACATTGCAAGCCTGAGGGTGTTCCTGACAGTGAGAAACGTGAACCTGAACAGATGGCCAAAGAACGACAGCAGAGTCGAAAAGAGCCCGGGTCAGAGACAAAGTTACTAGGGAAGCGACTCGGAACCACGTTAACATATAGTAAACGCTTAGTAGTAGTCACCGTCAGGCTGCACTGAGGAGGCAACGATAAGTTAACGCAGAAAAACATCACCTCCGAAGGAAACTATGTTACACTTATGTTACACTTACGTTGTCTGACGACGAAAGCAGAGATCAGTGAAGGCGAAGAGCGGATATCTATTCGATGAACGATGAACAATGAATCTTGGAAGTTTGAAATATGTATGTACACTGATAATCAAGTTGCACACTCGTCAACACTACTACGAACCCCTCTGCTCAGCCTATGCTACAACAAATAAGATGGTGAGTTGCCTGTACTAGTTAGTAATCAAACTGAAACTCGCGCACAACCTGATTCGTGGCCGGACAAGTCGAATGGTCAGTTTTCTGATCCGCAACTGCCAACAACTTGAAGGTGACAAGAAAGACGTGGTTTCGATCGTATCATAGAGCGTGTCAAGACTCGATCCGGGGTATTCTATGCAAAGTCAGACACTTGCCAGTGAACACGCGGGTCATTGAACGTGAAGAAAAGATTTGCAAAGCCCTCATCCTCTTCATTGGCAAACTGGACAAATAACCCAGCCCTCGACAGCCCTCAAATGTCGCAGTACCAGACAATATTTGCTTTTTTCGTAAACTATCCCGTCCACATTGGGAATAGTTCCATATACTAGAAGAAAAAAAACAGCTCGTTACATATCGAACTTCACATCAAGATAGCGGACCACATCGATGAACGTACCGCATCATGAACACGCCACGGCTATGATGTCGAGTAATCTGTTGACAACTGTGAACAGAGCATCATAATGCAGTCAGTACCTCGAGTGGGCCTTACATTCAGGTCTTCGTCCTGGGTAACGTTGTGTGCCACTGACGATCCCGACGGATTGGGCCGTCTCAGGCTTGCCGAGTAACTCGCGGAGGATCCAGTTCACGTGTTCATCGAGGTCTGCCGAGTCCTCAGGCTCGTCGTCGCCGTTACCGCACTGACGAACGAGTAAATCTACCGCTGTCGTAAGATGGCTACTAGTAGCGTAAATCGCAGTGGTGTGATGTCGAGTCGCGTTTCCCTGCGTCTTCCAGGATGTGGAGCAGTGCCATCCCGGGCCGTATCAGTGGTCCATACCCGAGAACCCGAGTCAACTCTGTTACATAACAGGCAAAGTATAGATTCAGTGACGAGGCATCATGCACACCTGAAAGAACGACTCACAAGTAATCATATCTGCCAGTGGTCATGGTGCAATGAAGTTGTTGTGACTCAGATGACTTAGCGAGTCGCAGCTGTCCTTGGAATGGTGCAGCGAGTGCTCCGCGGACGACATCATGTGTTAACCGAGTCCGCGAGCATGCAAACCGTCACCACCCTCGTCATCGCAAGTGGCACACTACTAAGTTCTTGACATGAGAGATGGGCTATACAGTGACATGGGTTCTACAAACATCCAAGCATAGATCATGGCATATGGAGAACATTATAGAAAGATAGCTACATATGAATGCAAGTCGCTTTGACTCGGAGGGGAAAACAATGCGCAAATCTGTAAAGCGACATATAGGTAATCAAGTCAAGGTATCAGCGTGACTCTGCTGCGTGAGTTCGTCTAGGACCTGGTTTAAAAGGTCTCGTTTGGCTTGCTTAGGCTGGTAGTGTTTCTAAAAATGTTTCCAACGCCGCCACCATGTCATCCTCGAGGTCCTCTTGCCAGGGCTCGAGAATCCTAAACCGATCCCATACATCTGGACGGAGGTTCGGATGCTGGATTTCGACATGACGCTTGAGAGAGTCCTTTCGAAACAACCTGAATGGATCGACTCAGCATCAGCAAAAAAAGGGAGGAATGGGGAAGAGCTGAGGCTCACCTTTGTAAGCAAACACGGCATTTATAGATTCTTTTGAGCTTGTCCCGACCGTTGGGCTCGGACGAATAACTGGAACTGCCCTGTTGTGGATCCTGAGGTGGCATGAGGTCACGAAACGTACGCCATAACTGTCAGACTCACTACGTCTTCCTTCCCCAGTCGTCGTTTTTTTCGCACAACCATCCGGCTTTTCGATCCTCTTTCGCTTCAGCTTGGCATCCGAACTGGCAGCTGGGAGCGTGGCGGAAGTGAGTTGTGAGGGTTGGGAAATGTAATTCCCGGTGGTGTAACTTGAAGCTGGACCATACAGACGATCACATAGTTCTTCCTCTGTCGTTGTGTCATTATTGACAAGAACGGCGTATCGTTAGCGTTGCTTCCGGTCCCAAGGTACTCCGTCTCCAGATTGGTAGAAGTATGGGTTGGGGTATAAACCGGATGCGAGGGTTGGAGTTGCCAGCCGTTTGGCTGGTCCTCGAGGAGACAATCTTCCCGGGGGAGCTGTACGATTGGAAGGAGTGCTGCACCGAGACGTTCCTGCGGAAGGGGCAAGTGAAGAGAGGTTTGTTGCGGCTGGGACGGAGCATGGAATTGAAATGTGAATGGGAACGTTCCAATGAGAGCATCAGGCGAGCCGCATGGCAACACCTGGGAGTCGATGTTGTTCACATGCGGCAGCTGTTCGATCCCAGTTGTGACGAAGCCACTGGATGCCACTGTGGGAAGGTAGCGTTCCAGCCCTGTTTGATGGACGCGTGATCGAGACCAAGAGTGTCGGGAGAAGTGAAGGAAGGAGAGGGATTTTGGGTAGAAGCGATGTCAGGTCCACTGGCACAGATTCGTATGTCCATCCTTTCACATTTGTCTGGAAGTTAAAATCAAAGGTAAATAATGGGACACAGAACATCCGGAGATCTGCCGACTTACATTCGGGTCAATTGAGAGAAATACGAGAAAGTCGCGTTCTGTGTCTGTAAATGTACCCTAAGGCGAGAAAATACCAGCCTAGGTTAGTTACCGACGCGTCAAATGTCCGTGTGACGCGTGACAGATTCAGACCCGTCAGAATGCTACGCAGAGGAGAGTGATTAACGATTAACCGCCCTGGCGAGCTAGGCCAACGCTTGGTGCAACGGGTCCGTGACGTTAGTCAAGAAGAGGAGAGTATCAGTGAACTCGAGCTCGCGCTCCGCGAGAAAGTGAAGTTGATGATATTAATATCGTCTTCAGCCACGGTTGAGAGAATTGAAACCTGCGAAGTCTGTGAGGACTTCTACAATGTAACAATATTGGCTTATCGACGATTGTCTTTACTTCGGCACAAATGTGGCACCGGGAGGTTCAAGGTTTGAACTTGTGCAGCAACTAGCAAGACTAACTGTCAGTTACCGTGACGGAGGTCTGACGCCCACACCACGGGCACTCACCGTTTGGGTGGTCAGAGTAGTCTCAAAAAATCTGCCTCACAGTCCCCTGCCGGGGTCCAGGACTGCCCGACCCATTTCTTTATGTAGTAATTTGAGGTTTTTGCCGGCGCTAACTTCCCAAGTCCAACATCAACCCCAACCCAGAAATTTCCGGTCGCGGTGTGGACCTTTTCTCACTGCTCCCTGAGACCTTGAATCAACGTCATCAATGAGTGACATTGCCCATCGGATCCCAATGTGAGTACCATACTGCCAGTTTACAAAACAACTCGAACACAGTACAGGGATACAATACAAAGGGGATAATAGTCTATGATTTGAGAAAGACATTGCATACAAGATTTCGACTTCGCCACAAAAAGGTCCACCCATTTCCATTTACTTGCATACAGACTAGATGATGAACAACAACTCAAAGATGAGTGTCAGCCTAAATCATTAGATATTTCAGACTCACTCCTACACGACATCTAAGCGGATGGTGCAATGTGGATGTTTGATACAGCGGAAATAAACTGCCCATCGGGGGTGGATTCATCCTCGATCTTGTAGAACCGGGAACGAAGGCGTGTGATTGTGTCCCGGGTAAGATGCTGCGCAACCTCGTCCTCGATTCCTTGAATAACCTTCTGCGCTTGAAGTACTTTCTCCACTGCGTCTTTCTTCTTCATCAGTGCATCGTACCATAATGCGCTCTTCTGCTGTTTGACGGATAGGGAGGATCGTGATGTCGACACCTGCAGGCGAAAGGTTATCTTGTCAACGGCAGATTTCCACAAGACACTATTTCTCAACACAATTACCTTCCTCAGATAAGATTGTTCAATATTGGCTTCGAATGCCATGAGATGTTCTTCTTGACTAGCAAAACTTGAAGTTGCGGAAGATGAACTTGTAGTGCTCGACCCATCATCGTGTTCTGTTGCGAACTTGTCCGACTCTCTGGACTTCTGGTGCGGGCCCTTCGAGGGCAGAAGCTGTTTATCTTGCATCCGAGCGGATGAAGTCCAGGGTGGCCCATAGCTCATACCGACCCTGTCGGTGGGCATTGAAGCTTCCGGGGGAAGCATGATAAAGACTGAAGATGGGGAAGGACGTTGTTGCGGACTCTCCAGCATTGTTGCTGCTAACTAGTGGCTAGTTCGTTGAACCGGGAGCCAAGTGGCGCGTGTGTGACTTTACTAAGTGGCAGGAGTTGACCCATTTCGACCAATCAGGACCGAGCGACCAAATTTGGAAGTGATCTCATTTCGATGTCCGACCGGCCTCGCGATTATTTCGATGTCCGACCGGCCTCGCGATTATTTTGATGTCCGACCGGCCTCGCAATTATTTTATGCGAAGTCCGATCGGCATATCTATCTTGCGATATGTCGTTACGCCAAAAAAAATGGTGGCGCGAATTACAGCGGTTTTCTAGTCTCGAAACCCGACAATCCGTTTTAGGAAGCGTTTGGGCTAGCATGCCCAAAGTTAGTTTTGGTGATTGGAATACAATCATTGGCCCTAAATATGGTAGTCGCGACTCGCGAGTCGCAGAAAGACTGTTCCGAAGTTGGACTTTCCGGCGCGGTGCGGCTCGGTTCGGGTTGGTCCGGCGTCGTCCGCGGAGTTCCCCGAACTCTGAATCCCACCAAAACATATGCCTACGTACAGATTATCGATGCCAACCCTGTATCCGACGGCGGGCTAGTAGCTCGCCATAAGAACAAAGGGGTAAAACGACGTGATTATTCCAATCCATGTTGGCGTGCCATGTACATACTCATACTTGTACATCTATCTAACTCAAATGAAGGTGAGTAGTACTGCAGTGTGTAGTCATGCAGTTCGTTCGTCGCCGAGCAGTTGTCTGATGTTGTTATGCAAGAAGAAAGAGAAAAAGAAAAAAAAGGCTACCTCAATGGTCTGTTAACAATAGGGCAAACAGAACGGTCGAAAGTATTCATACAAAGGGTTCACCAATGAACGGAAAACCCTTGAATGGTGCAACTGCAACTGCCGCGGCCCTTATCCAAGAAATGAGACAAAAGAATGAAAATGCTGGACGGAATACGCTGTGAGATAGGGTCCACAACGGAATGTAGTAATGAACGGAGGGGAAAACGGAAAAAGAGAAAACAAGAAATAAAACACCTTGTGCGCAGAACGCTCAATCGCCTCCGCTCGCGAGCTTGGCAAACAAACCTCTACGCTCGAGGAGCACCTCGCACCGCCCCTCCTCCGCCACCTTCCCATCGTCGATCACCACCACCCGATCACACATCTACATCACCTCCACCTTGTGTGTCACCACCACCGTCGTCCGCCCGGCCTTCGCACTCTTGATCGTCTCGAGTACCGCAGCCTGGTTCGCACCATCGAGAGCCGACGTACATTCATCTGAGATCAGAATATGCGAATGACGTG
>JBBPOL010000540.1:0-12162 GCA_038091435.1 Leccinum variabile | reverse complement strand
AAGAAGGTAAGGTTCTTGTGATCTGTGAAAACCTGGACTGGAAAAGGGGACCCTCAAAGGTATTGGCGCCATGCTTTGAGGGCGCGGATGACTGCAAGCAGTTTGCGATCATAGATATCATAATTGCGTTCCGCAGGGATGAAGGATTGGGAAAGGTAGGAACAAGGGTGCCAATCACCATTAGAGTCGGTTTGGAGAAGGATTGCTCCAGTGGCGTCATGGGAGGTGTCAGTAGCGATGGCAAATGGGGCAGAAAAGTCAGGGAGGCGGAGAAGTGGAGATCCAATTCAGTCATTCGCTGGAGGACGTGTTTGGTGTGTTCACCTTTATGAGTGATGAATGCGCCTTTCCACTGGTCTCCTTCTTTGATGCGAACATTGTTATATCTCCACCGAACGTCGAACTTGGTGAAGACTTTAGCTCCTTTGAGTTTATTGATGAGATCCGAGACGAGGGGGAGGAGATAAGCATCGCGGGTGGTATGGGAGTGAAGATATCGGTAATCCTGACAGTGATGAAGTTTGCCATCTTTCTTTTTGACGAAGAAGAACGAAGAGACCTGGAGAGATTTTGAAGGTCTAGGATTGGGAAAGGTAGGAACAAGGGTGCCAATCACCATTAAAGTCGGTTTGGAGAAGGATTGCTCCAGTGGCGTCATGGGAGGTGTCAGTGGCGATGGCAAATGGGGCAGAAAAGTCAGGGAGGCGGAGAAGTGGAGATCCAATTCAGTCATTCGCTGGAGAACGCACTTGGTGTGTTCAGAGTGTGAAGCATCATCGGGAGAGAAGATGAGGAGGTCATCCATGTAGATCACGAGCCATCCTTCGGCGATCATGTCTCGGAAGGAGTCGTTCATGAATCTTTGGAAGGTAGAGGGGGAGTTGTTCATGCTGAAGAACACAACTGTAGGTTCGAATAGGCCTTTATGAGTGATGAATGCACCTTTCCACTGGTCTCCTTCTTTGATACAAACATTGTTATGCCCCCACTGAACGTCGAACTTGGTGAAGACTTTAGCTTCTTTGAGTTTATCAATGAGATCAGAGACAAGGGGAAGGGGGTAAGCATCACGAGTGGTATGGGAGTTAAGATATCGGTAATCTTGGCAGGGATGAAGTTTGCCATCTTTCTTTTTGACGAAAAAGAAGGAAGAGACTTGGGGGAATTTGGAGGGTCTGATTTTTCCGCTGCGAAGGTTCTCTTCTAGGAAGGTCTCCGTGGCTTTCTGTTCTTCTGGCTAAAGGGGGTATACCTTTCCGATCTTTGGAAAAAAAGTATCATCGAGGTTTATTGCATGGTTATAGGGACAAGAGGGTAGAAGCCGGGAGGAGGCTTCTTCGGAGAAAACTGAAGAGAAGGTGGCGTATTCCAAAGGAAGGGTGGTCTTGGGTTTAGATTTCTCTGCTTTGACTGCGAGGTTGGTAGCAGTGGTGAGGCGATCAATCAGGGGAAATCCCTTTGGGATAAAACAAGATCCACATCTCATTACACGACAGAGGACTCAATTGATTGTGGCTCTTTTGAGATATTGGGACTTGGTTTCGAATCCGAGAAAGCGATACAGTTTTTTGTCGTGAGTGGGGTGGACCTCGATATGGCGAGGTGGCTTGGATTTCAAAGGGGTGTTAGGGGGTGGTTCGGGAAAATGGGTGTTGTGTCGTTCGAGATCGGCAACATGTAGATGGTATAAGTCTGCGGACTGATCTGCAGATTCTGGAATAGTGAGGGTTTGTCGATTCCAATCGATGGTTGGATTGGCATTCTGAAGCCAAGGAAGACCCAGGATAACATTTCCATTTCCGCAGTCCATGATATGGAAGGTGACTTTTTGATTTACCTTTCCAATGTCGACAAAGAGAGTGGTGGAAAAGAGAATATCGCCTTTTCGGTTGGTGGATTGATTGACGTTGCGGACTCTGATGAGACGTTCTCAAGGAAGGTTATTCTTTCTGACGAAGGCCCAGTCGATGCAGGAGATTTCTGCACCACTGTCTATGAGGGCACAAGTGTCGACGACTTTAAGAGAGTGCGAGGGAGTTACTAGTGAGATGGGGATTTTCATTGCTTTAGATGAGGAGGATACTAGTACAGGTGCACACGTAGCAATAGGAGATCCTTGCGTCGAACGAGGTCTCCTTTTTAAAAATCCAAAGAGAAAGAAGCCTTTCCTACGACTTTCTTGTTGTTGTCATCATCCTCGATGTCCTCTAGGTTGGGTAGATCCTCTTCTTCGGCTTTGGCGACCTTCTTGGTAGTTCCTTTGAAAGAGGAGGAGTTAGTCGAGAATGTGGAACAGGAGGCGGCATTATGTCCGGCCTTCCTGCAGCGAAGGCAAAGTCCTTGTTTGAAACATCGCTCCCTTTCGGAAGGAGTAAGTTTTGGAATGCGAACAGCATCAATGTCCATAGCATTAGGGTCTCACTTTTTGGTAGAGTTTGAGCTCATGGGAGTGAAGGGATTGACGAAGGATCGTCCTTTGTGCTGCTGAGAAGTGAGGAAGACTTGACGCTGTTGATCGTCGATCCTTTGGGCATGAGAGTACCACTTAGCGATGATAGTGGGGACCTCCTCCATGAGGTAGATCTTCCCAGACAGAGAAGGGGGAATGCCTGAGGAGAAGTAATGGCAGAGGATAGATTCTTCAGTCACTTTGGAAGTGGCAACATTGCTTTGGAACTGGGAGATGTACTGAGCGAGGGACATAGAGTATTTTCCAGGGGATTTCTCAATCATCCTTGGGTGGTTAACCATGCGAGGACATTAGCTGCAGAGTTGGAGTGTTTGAAGCTCGCTTTGAACTCCTTATTGAAGTTCGCCCAAGTCCCCAGATTATCTTTTCCAGCATCAATGTATTTGGCAGTGAAGGTGTCGGCCCAGGTGGCGGTGTTTCCCGTCTTCATGAAGGATAGGGCGTAGCAGATCTTTCTGTTATTCGTGTTATAGATAGATATCCTCGTTGATCATCAGATACCTTGCCACCGATCGTAATGTTTCATTGATTGCCATTGTAAGTGTCTGGTGGGGAGATACAAAGCTCGATTGGTTTGGACATCGTGATAGGGGTTACTAAGGGTTGTGAGGTGGACTTTGGGGAGGTGAAGATGTTTCCAGTAGGAGTGTAAGGGGAAGGGGAGGGTGGAGTGCGGGCTCAAGGGAGGACTAGGCTGGAGGAAAGCTGGTGGGCAAGCTCAGTATCAAGGGAAAGAGTTTCCTCTTGCTCTGTGTTGGATAGGAGGGGAAGGTCTAGGTCTGTCTCGTCCTCATCACTGGAATGTTGTTGAGGAGGGACGTCTGGAGAGTCTGGGATGGAGGTATCTCCTCTCTAGGAAGAGGTGGACAAAGAGTGCTGGTGGGACGAAGTGGCTAAAGGGTTTCGGATGTTCCTCTCCGGTCTTTGGTAGGGAGTTCGAGACGTGGTGGTGGTGGCAGATCACAACGATGGTGACCACAAAGAAAGCTAGAAAGTGTAACACCTGGCGAGACTCGAAAGACTAGGGAGACTGAGGTATTTGTCGAGGAGGATCTCACGAAGAGTCGCTTCACTCGAAGACTATAGTCACACCCGAGAGAACAGAGGCTCAAAGGGACTGAGGGCGAAGGAGCTCGAGGGTCGGCAGAGAACGCAGTGGGATTCCAAGTAGCTCTAGCTTAAGGTTACAAGTGATGAGACAGTCCTTAAGTACTACGAGGATAGAATAAGAAGGAATCCTATCGAAGGGACGTGTCATGATATCAGATAGATGATGAAGCAATGTTGTCATCGTGAGTCATGAGATCGATAGGGAGGAGTCGGAACAGAGATAGGAAATATGAGGAACAGGAATAGGAGAAGGTCGGATCATCAGTGATGTGGAGCAAGCGAAATCACCCGAGATCTATGATACAGAGTAAAGATGAAGTAAAGGCAATAAGCGAAGCAAAAGAAAAGAGAGAAAAGACATAGTACGAGTGTAGAAGACAATTGTAACACTCCCATGAATAAAACTGAAATTTGCTGAAGTTTCTTACAATTATTGGAAGTGATTCTATATCATATACTATTAATTTAATTGTTGATAGTAAAGCTAATATTTAGACATTGAAAAGAAGCTAGAGACCTTGATGGACCACAACTTTGATTACTGATTTAGTAACTAGAGTGGCATGACTATTGTATATTTTCTTCTCTCTATTTCATTTTGTAAACTACATATTATAGATACTAACTAAGTAACACATATATAATATTACATGTGCCGCCACTGCCACAGCAAGAGGACGTGAGTGAGCAGCAGAGTGCCATGTCCCGTCCTGTTCCTGTTCCTGTTCCCATTGTCGTCGTGTTGTGGCATACTGCTGCCACAGTATGTTGTTATTCTCGTTCCAACCTGTTTCCATTCCTGTTCCCTAGGCTGTTGTTGTCACGTTGTGGCATGGTGGTGCCACGGTGTGTCATCATTGTCGTCCATCATTGGTGGTGTGTCGTTGTGTCGACGCGTTGTCGTTGTTTGCACACTTGCGGTGGTGCAAGCAAGGGGAGGAGGGTGAGGGTGATGGCGAGGGGGCATGCTCACTGTCCTGTCTTTGTGTTGACACATTAACATTGTTGCGGTTGTGTCGTCATGTTGAAATGAGGCGAGGAAGAAGTGGGAGGAGGGAGGAGTTGTCAAGGAGGGAGGAGTTGTCAAGGAGGGAGGAGTTGTCAAGGAGGGAGGAGTTGTCAAGGAGGGAGGAGTTGTCAAGGAGGGAGGAGTTGAGGTGAGGCGAGGTGGGAGTGTGACACAAGTATGATAGTTAGTGGTGTGGTACTTACTTATGACAGACATAGCAAGTTGACTTAGAGAAATTTGTGGCACACACACGTGATCAGTGCGTGGGTATGTTTATTTACACTTTTCTACACCGCTCACTCACTTCTATTACTACTACGACTACAATCCTCCTCACCCCACTCACCCTCTTCTAACAATGCAGCGCCTCGAGACGATGACATATTGATATATAAGAGGCCACAAGCTGAGACAGACTCCTTAGTCTTGTCCACTTGTGCATTGCGCATTAAGGTCCAACTGAATCTCGTCCTCTTATTCTCTCCGTCGTGTGCATTAAGGTCTAACTGAATCTCGTCCTCTTATTCTCTCCATCGTTGTCATTGTGGTTAAGTCCCTGAGTTACTAGACAGGCTCACAATACATGGCACCAGCCTTCAGGACTAGTAAGTCAATAACCAGATTGGTACTTCTCACAAAGAGTGGTACCAAGACAACAGTGTAGAGCGCAGTATGCCTCTATGTTTATATCACCTCCTTTTTACACATTCTAGATACTCTTCCCATTGTTCCTACTCATTACCAGCCCATTTATCAATAGTCCTGCTACTCTGATGCTAGACCTGCTACTCTAATGCTAGACCTGCTACTCCTGTAGTCCTGTACACTTGGACTATCCTCATACCGACCGGAGACTCTTCACCTTAGACCGGTAACTCTTTCTTTTTACTTACATTTGATTTCACTTTGTTTGGCTTTCTTTGTAGATCACTTATCTACTTCCGAGGTACTTACACAGTCTCGGGACATGCCTGGGACTATAAAAGACTTGTTCTCAGTTTTTCAATACAGTTTCCACTATCTACCACTCTCTATCTATCGTCCAATGCTCCACAGTCTCTCATAGCTCACCCTTGAGCTCATCGTTGCTGTTTCCCTTTGCTAACCAACACTGGACTACCGCGAGAAACTCCGGACTAGCTTTGGACTACCTCTGGACCACCTCAGGACTATCCCTTCTCATCACCACACCACACTACAAGACTTCCGAACTCACTGGATCCCCTTTAGGGTTGAGCCTATCACAAGGCAAACAGTTCCCTTTTACACCTATCTGACTACACCCCCTAGTTGGATTGTTGTTTCTTCCACGGTCAACCTAACAAAGTGGCACTTCGAGCTGTTTTCAGGCTCTACTCACTGGCAGGATGCAGAAGAAGAATGATGTACTAAGTACAACTCAATGCTACCAAAAAGACCTTATATACTGAGCCAGTTAAATACATATTCCAGCATAACTCCAGATACAGTGTGGACTCACAAATAAAGCTGAAAATTTTTGTGTCTGCATCTCATTGCAACTACAGTACATAGCCTGAGTCTTTTGTTTCATAAGTCGAAGTTATAACTAATAGTTTTCAAAGTGACTCAGAACTAGCAACCCAAGCTCTGATTAGATAAATAGATAAAATGCTGACAATTGAAAGAAAAGAAGACAAGGAGGATCCTTAGTACAACTTTCTTCTCTCAATTTTGAACTTAGGCTTGCAATGACAGTTAGCATGTGAAATAATAATTCAGGGTAGTTTGATGTGCTGACAAGGATAGGAACACAAGCAATGATGGTCTTTGGTGATTATGAAATCAGAGGGAACGACTTGAGCCATAGTGAATCTACAAAGTAAAAAGTATTTGTTCAAAAACCTAGAGACTCTTGAATTGGCCAGCGAAAAAATAGCTAGTGATAAATAAAAGGAAAGCAATATGTGGCTGTGGGGTAAAGAGTCTGAGAAAGCAATACTACATACTTTAGGAATTGTCTGATGATGTTTATAGAGCAAGTAATTTTCTGTTGGGCAAGAGAGTCACAGGATAAGCAGCACAGTAAGGTAGAGAGGACTTATGAAGTACTTACTTTGTGAATGGGAATGAGTTCACAAAGTAAGTTTGGGTTTGGCACATAGTCAAACAACTCAAGAGAAAGTTGGCTAGCAACCTTTAAAGAGCAACTTGAAGCAGTTTACTATGGAGCCAGAGTCACAGGAGAAGCAGTCATATAGTAAAGAACTTATGATGCACTTACTTTGTAAACTTAATTTGGAATGAGTTCCCAAGTGAGTTTGGAGTCAGCACAGCACAGTCAAAAGGTCAGTGGACAAAACAGAGGTGGTCAGCAACCTTTAAAGAGCAAGTAGTTTACTGTAGGAGAAGAGTCACAGGGTAAGTGGTGGGTGGTAAGCTTTGTAAACCTAATTGAATACTGGGCAAGTTGGCATCAGAGAAAAATGAGGTGGCAACAGCAACACTGAGTGGTGACGTGACAACAACATCAATGTCTGCAATTTTGACTTGACAGCATTGCCGGTGCATTGCCGACAAGATGGTGAGATTGTGGGCCATATCCGTCACTGAGGGGTTTTTTCATGATGCAGTGGCATCCACGGACAATGGGTACAAGACCTTTTTTTCATGGAGGGATGGGGATTACACCATCACCATTGACCAAGTCCAGATTATGTCTGTCCACATCCCCTCCTAAATTCAGCACTCGTTGTTGGTTGTCGAGCTGAACAGCATCATCTTGGTCATGGATGCAGATGAAATTATGAAGGATACAAATTGCAGAGATCATTTGTGCCTGAGTATGAAGGTCATATTCAGGTGATGCAACCATGAGCTTGAAGTAGTGCATAACAATACCAAAGATGTGCTCCACAACATTCCAAGCTTCTTCATGATTGAGGTTAAATAGCTCCTGATAATTCTGAGGCCTAAAAATTTCAAGTTAGAGAAACGTGTAAGAAAGTAATATGAGAACAGATACCTTCGATTTGTTAAAGTCTATTCCTTGAGATGATATTGAACTCCATGATAAGGAACCAGGAGAGCATCACAGAGTGGAAATCTAGCATCAGCAAGATAGTACTTGCTCTGAGGAACAGCTAAATCTTGTCGACGAGCTTCACTGAAAATAAAGCCATCAGCAACACTCCCTTCCCATTCACTCAAGACATAGACAAATATCATGTCCTGTGATCAAGCAGCAAGGACATTCTGTGAGAGCTTTTTGATCACAGTAGCAAGCAACTTGCCTCTTCAGGGACAAATGAGCTGATGTGAGTGCCATCAATGGAATCCACACAATCCTTGAAATAAAGATAGAACTTGGGATTGTCGCGGATTTCATCAGCAAGAGGTGTAACTATAGATGGAGTCGGACATAGGCTTTATAAAAGGCAGGTGTTGTTAATGCATCAAGAACATCATGTTGTTATATCCAGTACCTCTATTCTCACCAGACTCCTTGAGGACCTTGTTCTTGTCCACAACTTTGTATTGGAGACAGCTCCCTTTGTATCGGAGCTCCCTCACACCCCCTCGGACCTGACTCCTTCCAGTCCATCAGCTGCGCCCACTATACTCCTTCGACCCTTCATTCCATCTCCTTCCATTTCATACATACCCACTGCCTTCGCCTTTGTTCCTCTGTCTCTTTGTTCTCTGCTTGACATGTACTTGCCATGTGGCATCCCAGACTCCATTTGGACTAACTTCGTAGGATCCGTACTCCGCTCAGAACATGTATAAATACTTTGTTGTACCTATGTAGTTTCCTCAGTACAAATATCAATTTAGTTTCCTTCTTGCACCTTCGAACCATCTAACCTCTGTCTTCCGAAATACGAGGACACGGGCTTGACAGGGGCGCAACACATATGTCTGCACCAAAGTCCTCTTCCTTTTGTCTCTCCACGTCGGACCTCTGTTCAACCTTCGCCCAACCCCACCCAGCTTCCACGGACATCCGTCTGGACTTGTGCCCAGAGGGCCCGGACTTGACACATGTACAGTGTGAATGACGCTAAGTGTGGAGCCTCAAGATGGAGGCCGGTGGTGAATAGTGGGGGTGCATGACTATGGTTACGTGCCTATGGGTCGTTCAGCGGGTTTATGGGTTACCGCGCGTTGTCTATGGATAACTCGAGTATAAGGGTGAATGAGTGAGGCTCAATTCACAGCAGACGCTAAAGAATACAACACTGAGAAGAACAAGACTGGGGAGTCCTGATCTCCTGGCTATGTATTATATACTACTGGTACACGTGCACAGACCACTGTAGGGCTGGCTCTACTGTACACTATAACTATATCGAGACTGTAAGGCAACGTGGTGTGGCAGCCTCATACAAGGGGCATGGGTGTGGCAGCACTGCCCTACTGTGAGAATGTGGTAAGAACCACGAAAGATGCCGATGTGGCAGATCTATAGATAAATGAATAAGTCCGAGATACCATTGGGATCTATCAAGATCTCCACATCCTCGCAGGTAGTGCTTTAAGGTCCAGTCGCGTAACTGCTAAAAAACTGTAACCGAACCGAACCGTAACTGCTTGTAACCGCTTAAGTGGTCCAGTTACAGCCGGTTACGGTTCGGTTACAGTTAAGGTTACAAGAATTATGAAAAAAACCATAACTGGTGAAAAAACAGTCGTAACCAGTTACAGACCATGACCGGTGCCTTGCTAATTTTCCTCCCATATCCCCCATGATCCACCGAATTTACCATAATTTCTCCATATTTTTATGTCCACATCCAACTTTGCTATGAATTTATTTAGACTTTATTACCACAAGGGTTAAGATTAGTCATAGCACATCCGAATTTCAACCGTTTGATGTAAATATGCAGTCGAATGACAGATAGGGGTGTTTACTACATCCAGTACAGCCACCACTGATCGTGAGAATCACTTCCCGATGTATGCAGATCAATTATTCTAGCTACTTACAGTCATATATTCGATGAAATCTTAAAATGGCCATATCTTGGGACTGTGTGAACCAATAAATATGAAAAAATAATGGATCGAAAGGTAAATAGGAGTAGTATCTTCCCACGTCCTCAGAACCGGTTATAACCAGTTAGCGAACCCACAAGAACTGATTGTAACCAGTTTTGGTAAGTCCACTAATAAGGAATTACCATAACTGGTTCGGTTATGGTTATGCCCAAAAAAGGCAAATAACCGGACTGGACCGAACCTGAATACACTACTCACAGGAGAACTTCCAGTCGATCCTGAACATGAAAACCTCTACTCAGCGGACTTCAGATTCGAAGCCCTCCTTGACATAGATCTCTATCCCGCCGAAAAGATTGTTCTCCCACACCCTGTCATGTCCCAATGTCCCACATCGGAGAAACCAAGGTCATGGAAGACCAGACCGCCCCCAACCTTGCCCATCAACTCGCCTCGCTGAGTGTTCAATTTGCAGCTATGCAGGCTGCTTTGGCAATCACTGAACAAGGGGGAGCAGACACAGTAACAGCAGCCATGCTCACCAAAACTGAAGCTGCGGCAGCAGCCACCATGGCCAAAAATAGAATTGTCAAAACCAACATTGACAAAAAGGTTAAAATTGTTCTGGACCCCGGAACCTTTGACAGTTCCTATTCCCAGTTTGATATATGGTGGACCAAGATGGAGGTTTACCTTCGAGTTCACAATGATTCCTTGCCCACTTGGCAAGATGAATGTCTCTGTGTGTTCACACGCATAGGATCATCTTAAAAAAAAAGACAAAAATGGTACAGGTGCCTGGGCCCACAACCAGATTAAGCAATGCCAAGCAAGCAATACTTGGTACACCTGAAAAGATCTGGGGATCGAGTCCTTCGTGGATGCTTCGAAATTGGCAATGCCTCCGATATAGCATTGGCCAAACTCAATGCCAAGACGCAAGGCCCAATGAGAAACGTACTGGACGGTGTTATACGACCAGGCCCAATGCAACGATTACATGGACATCGCACTGCTCAAAAGTAATGTCCGCCAGGACATTATGAAAGCCATCTTCCTCGCAGGTCAATGAAAGAAAACCATCGACCAATACATAACAATCATCCAGCACTACGCTGAAGCAATTGAAGCCTTTGACTCTAGAGCCGCAGGGTCCTCCAAAAGGCATTATGAGAAAGATCCAAACGTGATGGACGTGGACGTCATCGACAAAGAGGCCCGAAAGGCTTTCCCAGGCTGCTTCAATTGCGGAAAAGAGAGACATATCACAAGGGAATGTCCTTCTCCATCTACCAAATGCAGTATGTGCGGGTGGTCTAAATGCCAACACAAAAAGGGCTTCAGTTGTGCAAAACAAACCCGCACACTAGAAACACCCATAGCAGGGGGGTCAAACCCCGACAAAAGACTAAGGGCTCTAAATGGCATGGACTTTGAAGCCATGCAAGCATACTTCAAAGACCTCGAAGTCACATAGGGAAAAGATTAAAGACGGCTACATCAGGTAGTACACTGTCCATCCCTGCTAAAACAAATACAAAAATAGATAATAGTAAAATAGAAAAATATTCCTCTTCTTCTCTACGTACTCAACCCTTAGATAATGGTAGTACCTTTTCAAATCGTTTCTCTTGTCTCGATCCAGATTGTAATTGAAATGATCTAATCCCGCATTCTAACCCTAGTGCAGAATGCGGGGATTGTAGTGTATTTTCCAGTCCGTCATCTTGTTGTGGTAGCCTACCAGATGACTCAACCGAAGCTGCGATCTCGAAAGAGCATGCTCCCGGGAAAGGGAGGCTTAATTCAGCTATTAAAGAAATAGAAAATTGTTCTCCAGCTCAAAACCTGATTGAGAAAAAGGTCCGCACCATGCGATCTCCTAGATAACTTTGTATAAACATCAATATAATCCAAAAATACGGACCTATCCGAGTAAAAGCCCTACTCGACAGTGGCGCAACAGGGATTTTCATGGACACTGCCTGGGCAAAGGAAAATCAGTTGCCCCTTCGCTCTCTGGAAAACATAGTTCCGGTCTGAAACGTCGACGGATCTATAAATTCCACAGGAGGAATCATGTATGAGGTTGACCTAATCTTATGCTATGATAGCCAAAGAGAAAAGATCACCGCCGATGTAACCAACCTGGGAAGGAATCAAATGATTCTAGGATACACTTGGCTTCGAGGATCTGGGGGGAGAGGATGAGTGCAAACATTGAGATGCTGTGTTGGAATTAGTCTTATTGGTCATGGTTTCGGTAGCATCCTGAATTAGAGTTAGAGTGTCGGAAGTCAATACTGTGGTTTGTTTTTGTATGTCGGTGACCTGCCAGTGTTTCATGTCTTCGAGGGCGGTTTGTATGGAGAAAAGTTGAGGTGTTACCGCAGTGAAGCATCTGGAAGCAATAGAATCAGCAATTTTCTCTATGTGAGCCTCTGCTAAGATAAAGGTGACTGCTCTAATTGCCTTGATGATGGGTTTTGTGGCATAGGGTTGGGTGATGTGAAGAAGGGTGGTGCCTAGTAGGCCAGAGTCCATGGGTTGTTCATCTAAGAGTATAAGGAGGTTCTTCTCAAGGTATTTCTTTCCTGATTGGGATACTCGG
>JBBPOL010000539.1:0-12162 GCA_038091435.1 Leccinum variabile | reverse complement strand
CACTGGGGACCTATTCTGATCCGAAATTGTCTGCTCTTCGTTCGATCGAGCGCTTTCATCAAGTGGCTGGGAGATATGTAGTATGTTACCGAAATACGCGCATCAGTAACCGGTGCATTCGATGCGCCGCCCTTTCCGCCAGCGAGCGTGCTCGAAGTTCTGCAGATTTTACCTGGATGTTCTCCTCCGAGGCGATCACCCCCTCGGGATTGGACTGATTTCCATTCGGTCCGCGTTCCGGACCGCCATGAAGCCGACATATGCCTTCTAATCGTGTCGAAGACCATCATTGAGTAACTTCTGCCAACGCCTGCCCGAGGATCGAGAGGATGTCTCATCGACCTCAATATGTTCTCCCCCAGGCAGCCCGCCCAAACATTGTCGTTGCCAGTGTCTTGTTAAAACAAGTAGTGAAAAATATAAAACGAGAGATCGAAGAGGCCAGCATATTCTCCCCTGACCGACCTGGCTGGAATTGAAACGTGTTCTGACAACACAGCTTCGGGCTGCCCGCCGTGTTCTTTTCTGGAGATTAAGGTTGGTCCTTCCTCCACCTGGTGGCTTCTTCGCCATGTCGGAACATTAAATGGGCAGGGGTAACCTGGTTACAGCGAACACCATTCCCCCCCTTTTTTCGAATCGAATCTATCGGTGGACATGGTCGTCCGCCGCTGTAGATGCCCGTGCCCATCGGCACTTTGAGTTCGAATTAATGCCAGTGGAAGGCTTGGCCCCTCTTTTACTCTACCCCCTTCCCCCGCCCTGCCAACATGGCTCCTCTCGCCGTTTCTAACCAACATCTTCGACTATATAAATATCCGTCGATTGGTCATGCTATAGATTCAGATATAGATGCACTGGCAGAATCTAATTGACGGAGATCTCGAGCCACTGTAGTAATACCCCTGGTCGGCAACATATTTTAAAAATGGGCGCAACATGATAGACGGCTGGCCGTCCCTTGTTCTCTCTTTTTTCTCATTCTTTTTTCTGACGAGGGAGAATATGCCTAATTATTTTGCAGACCACGGTGTGAGCCCTCATCATACCGTATATTCGAGTCGATCGGAATTACAATATTCGAGCGCGCGGGGGCAGCGCCACTTCATTCAACATACGGAACTGTGGGCTACGATGCGCTGCTGCGTGTACCTCTTGCAAACATCCCCACACCCTACTCAGTGCAAGACAGCGACACGCAATACAAGCCCTCCGACGCCGCCTACGTCGGACCTCCGTCGAACCGAGTACAACTTTCGGACAATACCAGCATGCTCACGAAGAGTGCCATGGAGTTTCAAAAGCACTAGCGAGTAACTCGCCAAAGCTTTATTTTTTTTCATGTATTTCCGTGTGACCTGCCGTATTCCATATAGGCGAACCTCGAGGCCTCATCTGATAGACGCGTTCAATAATGGTCGAGAGCCTAACGGTCACGTGCGTGCTTAGTGAGACAACCCCCTCAGTCGTCTGTTGCAGTGGGAAATAGTGCGTCTTCTCTGCGCAGGCTCATCTCGCCGACGAAAGGGAGCGCGCGCGCAAAGGGCAGTTTCTCAGCAAGCAACACAAATTGATGGTGAGACGAGTTCTCTCTTTGAGAGTTCGGATGGCTCATTCACTACTACGCGTGTGGCTTTTTACATTCACCACCGTCACAACATTCAAGTTAATGGGTCAATGTTTCGCAAGTCTGCCAGTGCCGCTCCACCGAGTCAGGCTGGCGGGATGTGCCTCTCTGTATCTAGGTACCAATCTCAGTGTGCCATACCGTCCGCGTTATGGTATTCATTGCATGGGTTCATCTGATCCAGTCCATAATTAATTCACCTGAATGTCCCGCGCGCTTTGGCTCGTCGAATGATGCTCATTTGCCGAATTCAGCGTACCCCATGAGTGAACGGCCACCGGCGTCGTTGAGCACACTTGTCAGAATGATGTCCGGTTCTGATCGTCGTCTCGGCGTAGAAGTTGGCCCCACCACCGCGAGTCCCGGAGTCATCCGTTAACTTAATTTGGCTCTGGGCCACAGCAGATACGCTCGACCCCTTTTGACCCAGAGTGCATTGTCCGTTTCCAGGCTATTATAATTAACCAATTTCTGATGCTTGTTCGTCACTCGAGCACGTTGAGTGCTCATCGTGCGATCCTCAGAGCTCCCTTCAATAGGTCAGGCCAAGGTACAAAAGTGTTTTGCGAGACCAGAATCCTTCCTTTAGGTCCCGGGATCTGGCGTGGTTAGATTGTGGCGTGAGTAGATTCAACTTGTTGAAACTTGCACTAACTTGAAGTAGGTCGAAGTGGGTCGGACTGTGGTGCAGTGAGGCACGAGTGAAGCCACAGTCATCCGCCTTGCAGCTCTCGTCCGAGCCCGTTTCAGCACACCCACCCACCACGCCCTGCCTCCATTCCCCATTCCGGCTCCTCGCAGCTCACTCCCCTGGGGTCCGGAGCGCGCGATCCCTGTTCCCACCCACCCTCGCAGCTCACCATACCCGCCAACTCGGGCTCCCGTTCCGGGTCGGAGAGCGCTTTGCGCTTCGCCCGCCCACTCTCAACTCACACCCACTCTCAACTCACCACCACCCTCTCCTCGTAGCACACGGAGCGACGTCCAAAGATGCTTGCTTGCTTCGGTCCAGCTTATCCTATTGAGATCGTCGAGGGACCGCACCCAGACAGTATGGCGTGTGGGTCCAGGGGTGCCCAGAGGGCTGTGGAATCAATTTGAGTGCGGTGCGCTCAGGCTATCAATCCGAAGTTCACTCAACTTGATCAATTACGCCACTCGTTCAACACTCCAATGGAAGAGGGATCGCATCCGAGTCTATCGCAAGTAAGTCGTGTGGAGTCGTTCCTTCGTTGCTGACATGTCCAGCTCTCGAAAATATACCTAGCGAAGTCCAGTTCCTCTTGCAGGAGCTCCACTCCGGTCAGAAGGTACGTGAACCATTCTCAGTAATTGCTCGACCCAATTTGTTTCAGTTACAAAAAGAGATCGCAAAGGACAGTCACAAATTAATCCGTCATGCCCACCGTACCGATTCCGAAACGGCTGGCAAAGATCGCCGCCAACCCACCGAAAAGGTAACGCGGGCATTATCCTCCATCACTGACGAAAATATCGTTGCTTAGATTGATGGATTGGAGCCACCGCCGGCGGTCGAACAGCGGGCGCCGAAGAGAGTGCTTATAAGTGATCTACAATTCCTCCGCAGCGCGATCTCATATGTTTAGTTACAGAACGCGCAAGAAGCGCTGGATTTCGTTCGAAGTCGATGACACGGACTTCGAGTGAAGAAGCCACCCACTGAAAAGGTAACGGCGCACACAGAGCATTATCCATCATTGCTGACGAAAAGATCGATGCTTTGATTTGATGTCGCCCAACGCACGCTTCGTCGGTGGGCGATACGATCGTGATACGGTAGCAAAGATGACTCCCTCACAAGGCCCTGAGTCTGTATAATTTGTTGAATATTCCTGAACCCTTCACGGCCCCGACGCCGTCCAATGGAAGTTGTGCGAGGACTCCGAGCGGAACTGTACGAAAATGGGAAAAAATACATAAATTACCCTTTTGGGGTCGGTGAGATCCGGGCCAGTGATTTGATTGATACTGATAATCATAACCCACAGCCCTATAGGCACCCCTGGACCCACGCGCCCGGGTCATAGTTGGCCCGTAGCTTGGAAGTGAGTTCTATAGGCGGGATTACCAACAATTGAAAATTAAATATTGAACGTCCAGCCTGGGGACTCTTCTGATCTGAGTCCAAAGTCTTGTTAAGTTTGTGCGGCTCGCTTTAAGGCATCCTGTGCGTTTCAAGGATGGGGTCACGTCCCATAACTTATCTGTGGAATTTTCGATATCAAGCACTGGCACGATCTCCATCTACAGGTATGAGACTCTGTTCACTGTAGTCAATTTTCTGACCGTCCGTTAGCTCGTGTCGCATATCTCGCGTCATCATCAGGTAACGACACCATCTCCTCCGAGTTTTGAAGGTGGCTGAGAGCCTAAATCGGTGACCCCATCGATGCTACAGTATTAGCGCATCGCGACCCATCCGAGTCATCTCGCGCCCCCGAGTTCAAGTGATTCGCCCAGCTGGAGTCGGTATCATGTCTCGTGATAGAGAGAGCGTCAGTTTGGAAGTGTGAACATCGAATTTGGAAATCTCGAGACTGGTTCGCCAGTCCTTTGCGCAGCTCCTTTCTCGCGCCCTCCACGATAGCGCGCGGTACATGCATCTCGATGAACGCCCTCGTTATTTTTTATTCACGTTTGGGGTTGTCTTGCGGGGCTACCGTGGAAGAATTGATTGAGATCGAACCCAGCGACCTGATGACGATCAAAACACGAAGCGTCGTGCGAAATCCAAAGCTAATTTAATATATTGATGTTTTGATGTTTTGAGATATCGTACAGGAATCAAAGGGAAACGTTCACCCTGTTGCGCAAAACTCACGAAGGCAGGTTTGTTGATGAATGTATCGGATCGATGCTACACTGGCACGATCTTGGTTAAGATCGCAAAGTGTCAAGACGGCTCCGGGATTGCTTACGGTACAGCCTTACTGAATACTACGGGCTTCGTCATTCTTCATTGAGTGCAATCGCTTTGATGCGGACAGCGGACGCTGCAACGTGACATTTGACCGGTCATTGAAATATTGACCAATAAGAAAAGTTAGAAAACATGGAATTTGTGTTCGAAAACAAATTCTAGCTGAGTTTGAAAATTGAGACATGCTATGTTGCTCCTTCCCTCCGCAACCACGTTCAAATCGGCTTCGATTTCTCATATTGCTACGATGAACCCGACCTCACGAAAGGGCATCGCTCAGTTAACGAGGCCGCCAGTTGTCACATCGTAGTCCTCAGGCGAGTAAGTATGAAAACCTTTTCGTCTTTGCTCACTACAGCAGAGAACCGAAAGACGCGGGACGTACAATCTTCGAGAGGGGGCTCAGGCGGGGGACTTGTACCAACCGACGGTACGACAAGGTTCGTGTCTGGATGCTATACTGGTGAGTGCTCACAATAAAAAGCGACTTCAGATCATCATTTGCGCAGATGGAATCAACTTTGAGCATACTGAGCCGCTTTGATGGTCATGCCTCGTGCCGATCTTGGGTACGTGCTTACATTCCTTCAGATGTCTTAGATTTGCAGCCAATACGTTCACAGGCATGCATCGATAATCGATCGATCGATCGCTATCTTCCTCTGCAAACGTATCTACTCGGTCAGTATCAGGCAAGGATGAGGACAACTTACTGATTCCTTTCTCGCAGGTCGACCACGGTTCTCAGCTTATCAGAGTCATGAGCAGTATTACTGCGGCGTTACCGCAAGTGGTACCATTTCAACATGGCCGGGTTTGAGGTAAGCGGTCTCGTTTCTTTGATGCATTGTGGTGTGGGCGTTTCGGGACAGCACGGGTAAACTGAATCGATTAACGGAATAGATGCCTTTCGCTTGACCGGTGACACGACGTATCGCGATCAAGGATGGGGCTCATCTTCCACCACCCTCCTCTGTCTTCCAGTCGGAGGAGTCGGTGGAGGTTGAGATGCTTCGCAAGGAGCTCAATGTTGCGCGGGCAGAGCTGGACGAGACAAAGCACGAGTTGAGCGAGGCGTCGGATTTATGTGTCAAGGCTCATCGCACTTTCATAGAGGAAAACAACGTCGGCCCTTCGATGCCAAACGGGGGCGGATCTACCCCTGCATTCGCATCCTCCCAGGTCGAACCCAAGAAGTCCGCTCAAGCCACAGGGAGTTGGGGCTTCAAGCTTTAGCGAACCGAGCCATTAGTTAAAAATCCATCCGGCGCAATATTCATACCGGCCATGCCAACTGCTTCCATACCTAACAACGTGTCGTCACCGCCCCCTCAGCCGCTTTCGCGGAAGCTCGGCGATTTCTTTGGTACTCGAAGTGCCAGTATTTCATCCACCACTCCCGTCAAATCGCCGCACCCCGAACTTGAACTTGAACCCATGTGCAACGGAATGTCTCCATCGAGGAATCTCTCGCCGAGCCCGTGAGCCCTGCGAGCGAGCTTCCCCGGCTGAGCGTGCTCGTCAGAGACACGATGAGCGTCACCTCGGGCTCTTCCGCGAGGGATTTGGGTGATCCGGTCTTCATTCACTTCTCATTTCACGGAATTCACACCCCACACAGACGACCGCCATTACGCTCACGCTTCTCTTCAGATCAGTTGGTGCTGTGAGTTCTTTTCAAAGGCTTCTTCGATTCAGAACATGACCACAGCGTGGAACCAGGTCATATTTGGTGTCTTATCCGATCGTTTCGGTCGCAAATGGCCTCTTGTCTGCAACCTCATCCTATGTTCCGTGTTTTCGCTCGCTAGCGGTTTTGTCAACACTACCCGCAGTTCCTCGCAGTGCGTTCGCTTTTCGGTATCGCTATGGGTGGGATATGGGGGCTGGCTTCCTCTTCGGCTCTGGAGAGTCTGCCCGTCGAGTTGCGCGGTATCGGAAGTGGAGTCCTGCAGGAAGGCTATGCGGTCAGTTACCTCATCGCAGCGGTCATCAACCTCACGATCGTGCAACAGTCGCCTCACACGTGGCGCACACTGTTCTGGTTTGGCGCCGGCATCTCGTTTCTCGCTGCCGTTCTTTGTGCCCTCCTGCCCGAATCGCAGGTGTTCTTGCGCGCCAAGGCGGTCGAGCAAGCGAAGAACTACCCTCATAATGACAAAGATCTTCTTCCACGAGACAAAGGAAATGTTGAAACTTCATTGGAAATTGTGCATATGTGCGGTCTTGTTGATGACCGGTGAGTCGCTCGCGGAACTGGGGGTGTAAAATCCCTGATGTTTTTCCCCTGTGCGTACTACGTAGGCTTCAACTTTTTGTCCCGTTCCAACTTCCTGGGATCAAGTCCCTCTTACTATGCTTTGAACGATCCAGTCGAGGCGGTCCACACTGGGTCGCCACAAAACGACGCGACTCGCTTCACCCCTTTGCTCATCAAGCTTCTCAACTCTCGTTCGCCTCCCCAAAAGCACGCCCGTGCTTTTCACACATCTTCGCGTGTTCCCCATGACTCGACTTCCTAATTTAGGAGGGTAACGCCGGGAGAGTAGGGGGTATATAGCTTGCGGAATCGGAAATGCGATCGTGGTTGTAGTCTGTTGGTATGTTCGCACTTCATCCCCCGCAAATGAGACTTCTAAATTTGATTTTCGGAAGTGGCATTCTGGATTACATAAGGTTGAAGTACCAAAAAAGGAGAGTGCGAACACTCGCATTTTCCTTTTGAGCACCGACGTCCAACAATGTTTTCAGCATCCGAGCTACAGCTCCTCTTAGAGGGTTTGCGGGCATTACCGCCAACTTCTGTTTGCGCTCAGTTACAGGATCGGCTCGTATCTCTGGGAGCCAAACCAGGTAAGTTTGACAAGAGATATCTTAGAATGGACGTTGACTCACGCCTACTCGCGGTCCAGGTACAGCTGTCCAGTTGGACAAATCTCAACCTCGGCAACCAGATGGACCACAGAACGAAGTAACTCCCCGAAGACGTGGCGGTCCTCAGCCCTGCCATCGCAACGGCGTTGCTCCTCAAACAGCTACTCAATCACAAACATGGGTGTTCGTCCCCGATCAACGCCAAACGATTAATAAACGGGCCGATATCATCATCGCTCAGCTCTCAGTGGCAAGGTTTAGCTCCTACACCCACAACCCTCTTGCCTGGCTATCGTCCGTTCAAGATGCCATCTCTATGACGGGTCTGGGCCAGGATAATGCAAGGCACCTCCCCAGTATCATCTACCGTTGTGCAGCGCTCCGCAGTAGGGAGGTGGGATGTGTTTTCCTGATGATGGTGTCGACGATCCAGCTGGCTTTCAAGTGCCAGAGGTGCGTTTCTCATCGTTTTCCAACATTTTTATCCAACTCTTCTGTTAGCTTGTTATCAATGGGAACAGGAGCGACGCTGGACAACATCTATAATACTCACATTGCTCATCTAATAAATCATCCAGAGCGGCGAACGTTCAAGGAGTGGATATCGTTTGGCAAAAAGTTCGCGCGGCTTGCTGGAGGCGGATCGATTTATCTTCTCGTTCTCATCGCTGGACTTGATTTACGATGGGGGTTGGCACAATCGCATCAAGCTACCGTGTTCAACGTTGGAGATATGTTAAGAAAGCCTAGCAAAGCGAAAGAAGGTGAGCGCTTTCCTTTTTCTCAACTTGCTATTTTTCATTTGTTAATACATATGCTAGTGTATCAATCGCTATTTCGCGGTATCATAGACACCATCGCAAGGATGAGAGAGGCGCTTCCGCTCCAGCTCGAGGTAGATGGCTTCCAGCCCATTGACTGCACTGATTTGCAAGCATCAGATCGGTTGTTCGATCAACTGAAAATGAGGCAAGGACCGCCAGAAGGAATGTGGAGCTGCACTAACCTGTGTGCAGATCATTCGTGCTTTCAGAAAGAAGTCGACGGGCATGGGCCGCATGCAGTGGGCAGATTAACGTTCCAGACGAAGCAAGGTTGACGATTGGGAGCACCCTGCCAACAATGTCGATGGCTCCGTGTTCCACACCTTTACCACGTCACTCGACCCCGCTTCCCGGAGCTGCGCAGGCTCCCTTGACTCCCCTTTCCATACCTAGACAACCTCACACAACCCCAGTTTCTATGCCTGCTTTACCTCACGAATCCCTCCTGGGCCAGTTCCAGCCTGTGGAAATAAATGCCGATTATGATCATCTCACGCTGGGCAACAAAACAAACCCATGTAGCGGTCTCGATCGTGTAGAAAATGCTCAGTGGACAGAAGACGAACGGGAAGTAGCGTCAAACGGCATAGCGGCATCGGATCCTGTGCACCTAACCAAGATGGTGAGTTATTAGAAATTTTTCAAACGTTTACGAGGAGAGCTGACTGGCGTTGGTGCATCGGTGTAGTTGGATGACTTCTATGAGAAAGGGAGCAAGAAAGATCCAGCTGCGTATATCAAAGTACCCATGACATCATTTCAAGGGTGAGTGACTCTTTGAAATGATTCGAGTTTGGTTGATTTAGTGCTAGAGCATTGAACATCCGCAACTCGGATGGTTCATTGATGGCATTCGTTTGTAATGCCGTGCCTGAGTATATGAAGGAGAATCTAACCGCAAAGCTGCACGCTTGCCTTGGAGAGGACAACATATTATTTGCACCTCAGGATAGCAGGAGTCTCACACCGTTTTTTTGTCTGCACTTCGCTTGGTACAACCGATATGCAACCAATGTAAGTATTCTCGGATGTGTCATCATTTTGTACCATAGCTGACCATCAACCGTACCCAGGGTGATGGCGCCCCCCCTGACAGGCATCCCCACCAGCTCAAGAGAGTTGGTGTGTCCAGAACTAACACGACACAATACTTACCGTACATGTCGAAGGATTTCGATGAGCACAAGCAGCTCTATGGTGACCTTGCGACGGCCTTCAAGGATGTCTTTATGTGGATTGAAAATGTGGTATGTCTAACCCTTCCACATTGATCTGCTGAGCATACTGACCAATTAATTATGTAGATGCAAATCCATTTGCCTGCAGAATACACAGCAATGGTCCAGATCGTGGACTCATTGCCAGGTCAACCTGGCAGCCTTGTGGCTCCTTTCACATCGTTCGCCCTCAATATTAACGTGTGCACACAGGGACATAGGGATGTGGGTGACAAAGGTCTGTGCCTTGTTTTGGCAGTGGGCGAGTTCAGCGGAGGTGGACTGGTTCTTCGAGAGCCAGGGCTGGTGATTGAGCTTGGTAATGGAGACTGGGCTGTATTCCAGTCAGACGTTACAACTCATTACAACCTTCACTACACTGGCAGCAGGGCAACATTTGTCTTGCAAACTGATCGTGCATTTGACCGTTGGCTTGAAAAAGAGAATGGGTGGGGCAGCAGTGACAGCTACAATTAAATTAGACCACTTTTCTCAGTTAGAAACACTTACGACATACTTCTCAGACTATCATAATTCCCACCCCGCTACTCTTAGCCTTATTTTCTTCTTCCTACGACCTCTGCCATTCTTTGATGTGAATTTGTAGCAGGCATTCTACTCCAGGCTTGTCTCCTAGTGACTCCTGGCTTGAACTTTCAGCTCAGTGTTCAATATTATTATATTATGTCCCTGCTCTCGATGTCCCTAATGCTTTTCCGCCGCTGCTGGTAATCCCGCTCAACTTTCTACCACTTTCGTCGCTGCATGCCGCTCTATCTCTCGCCAGCATTGCCGCGCCGCACAGTGAGTCATATCTAGCACGATTTCCTCCACGAGCCCCAATTTACGTCTTCGAGGCCGTCAGCATTCCTTTCAGTCCGGTCTTCAACCGCGGCACAAGCAAAACCCAACCGTTTGTTATGATGCTGGCAAGGGGCCTGTCGCTGCAGTCTGGAATAAACGGCTATATTGGTGGGAGAAAGGAGAAAATGCATGTCGAGAATGGCCGTGCGCCGCCGTGCAAGGGTTGATATGCACTGCTGATTCCTGATTCTTGTTCAACTCTATGCGGCCATTCGTTTGGATTTCACTCAAGAAGCTAGCGGTCTGTGTCCCGTGATTATTTTAGTTACTTCCGGCTGTCCCACCGACTGGACGGTAGGAACAAAGCCAATATGAGCTTGTACCTTTGACACGTCCGCTTGGAACCATGCGAAAGATTCCCCGCGCTGACTCTGTCCCCTTCAAGCATCGAGTACAAGAACGATGTCCACTCGTAAGCATTTTGGACGCTGGGGATGAGTACTGAGTAAGCGATGATGATTGCATACGTTTACAAGATACTGGTTCCGGAGCTGTAAGTCGTCTGGTCTCGATCAGAGCAGTATCGCTTAGCGGTTGCATCTTTTTAGTGTAGACTGCAAGGTTTCACATCTGCTTCTGTTTCATCGGTCGACATCGCTGCATACTAGTCATCGTGAAGAACTACAAGGAACCCGACTTGTACGTGTTTTCAGGTCCTTCGCGCCATCGATATGCATACCTTATGCTCATATTCTTCGAAAGATCCATATGGTCAGTGCGAGTCTCTAAACATCTGCGTGGGCATCGCAGGGAAATTCGTGGCAAGAGTCGTCACTTTACGGTACGCTAGTATGAAGAGTATTAAGACTTATATGTCGCATATAGCATTCAAAGATAAGTCGCCTTGTTGAAGCGCGGTGTGCTGCTGAGCGGCATGGTGGATTCATAAATTATGCTTTGGTGAGTCCTTGGGCTTCATATAGGCTCATGCTGATAAGTTTGAGCAAGGGTGGCGATCTACCGAGGTATCGTTCTCTGATGTTGGAGGAAACAGATTTAATATTTTTCCAGGTCTACGCTTGGCGGACAAGCGATCACTGTCGCGCCCAAAACGAAACGAAACGAGTGGGTAGCGGCAAGGGACGAGTTGTAAGAAGAGCAAAGCCTGGAGCCCGACATTGAAAGCCTTGGGTCAAAGCTACGAGGAAGCCGATGTCTTGGGTCCATATCTCATCACGCCACTTGTGTGCTCTATGACCCCGGTCAGTTTCGGAGCACGCCTGTCCGATAAAGGCTTACACGTGCGGTGTTGCAGTCCTTCTCAGTCCGATCCGTGATTCGTGAATATGCTAGAGCAGATCATGAGGACTCCGGAGAGGGATGGTTTCACATCAAGCATGACACACCTATTAGGTTTGTGATGTTGATTCTGGACTTGTTGGCAAAACCTTGTCTGCCGATATGATGTAAACAAGAGCGACGGCGGAGTTGGAGGCAAAGAAGGGGCGTTCTGTTTGTGTACGCTGTGGTACGTGCATCTTGCTGGATCTCTGCTTTCCATTACAGTCTTGACTTTTCCTAGGTGTATCGAAGCACTGACACATGCTAGAGAGTACCAGACACCGCTGTTCGAAGGCCAGAACTCGCCCTATGCTGATTCAACGATTCTTCAAAGGACTTTTTGCAATACTCCAACCACGTCGAATTGTGCACCAAGGAGATATCGGAATCTGGGGAAGGGTGCGTCCACTTTGTCTGTCCTCAAGACTCTTTGCCAGTGGTCCGATAGGTTTTCTTAGCCTTGGTAGCGCCGTTCAAGGTTTCACGTTGAGTAGAATATGCGAATCTATCATGTGCATGGTATTGATCGATATG